>JAOTRH010292471.1:0-38534 GCA_034768845.1 Heliamphora exappendiculata | reverse complement strand
ATTCCAACAGTTAAGATTTCCAGGTGAACCAATATTAGTCCCTGAGCACGGGTTCGGTATGGCCACAAACAATTTCATTTGGTCCTTTGTATATTTTAAACTGCAGAGAAAGTTGATGTAGTCAGAGACATCGGCATCATAAATGAGCCCCGGATCTATAGCAAACTCAGGATTGATATGGCCAGAACCGATTCCCAGTGCCGTAGCTGGCTGCATGTCGTCAACAATTGGAAGGCCTCGATTATCGTTGGTTCCAGCTGTCGTCATCATAGCCGATTGAATGGCTGCTGGAGACCATTTTGGGTGTGCTGCACGGACCAATGCAGCAGTCCCGGCGACATGTGGGCAAGCCATTGATGTCCCTGACAATATATTGAAATTGGACCGCCTCGAATCGGAGAGAGATTCTGTTAGTGGTATATTAGGAGGAAAAGCTGCTAATATGTTCACACCAGGAGCAATAATGTCTGGTTTGAGGATCTCCGGAACTATTGGATTAGGACCTCTTCCGGAGAAGCTTGCAAGTGTTGGCGCTCTTTCTTCTCCTAGGTTTAGTTGATCATTATGAAACTTGAATCTTGCTGTGGGATTCAATGTTCTATTTATGTACGTGAGAATCACAACTCCTTCATTGAAGCCAACTTTGACAGCGGGCAAAGAAAATGCAATTGCAGGCAGAGTCTCTCCTTTATTTTGCTGGTTGAGTTGGATCAACCCCACCCACCTTCTTCTTGTACCGTCCGTGCAATGGCAAAGTCATTGCCTTGACCAGTGGTGCAGACTACAATCTGTCTTGTGAAATTATACGGAGATGTCATTATGGAATCGCAAAGACCGAGATACACCAATGGAGAAGCATTAGTATTGATGTGATTAGAAGAATACAAAGAGTATCCCACGTAGTGTTCACCATCTCCAAGGAAGACTTCAACCTTGAAAGCGCGATCAAAAGATCCAGCACCTACGGTAGTGAACCATGGGGATGTATTCTGCACCAAAGAGGCATTTGGACCAATATTTCCTGCAGCACATGCCACAAATATCCCTCTCTCCATAGCAAGAAACCCACCTCTAGCGACAATGTCCATATAATATGGCCAGTTATATCCTACTATGGAGAGCGATAACACATGAACACCATCTTTTATAGCAGCTTCCATAGCAGCTACAATATCTGAATTAGACCACCTATTCATCACACAAGCCTTGTACATAGCTATTCGTGCATTGGTCGCGATTCCCCTTGCGAAGCCATTAGCAAATCCCAAAAGGTTGGCATTCTGGACAGGAGCACCGGCTGCTATAGAAGCTGTACGCGTCCCATGACCATCTCCGTCTCTTGGCGAATGATAACTATTGCCGAGTTGTTTCATTGTTGCATCTAATTAAAGGTTTTGAAAACCCTTGATAAAGTATCTCGCGCCAATCAATTTTTTGTTGCAAAGACTCGAGTTAAAATTATATCTATTTTCACAGTATTCTTTCCATCCACTGGGCACTGCACCGAGTCCTGCATCATTGAAGCTTTCAGCTTCTGGCCAAATGCCACTGTCCACTAAGCCAATAATAATATTCTTGACAAATTTCGTCTTTGGCCAAAGGCCATGATTTACATTAAGCCCCAAAAATTCCAGTGACCAAGTGGTGTGAAGCTAAATAATTGCTTGATCTTTCGACACGGCTGTGACTCCTTGTTTGTTAGCAAGATAATCAGCATCTTCCTCCGTCAACAATGCTGCGAAGCCTTTTATGAACTCATAATTATAAAAAACTCGGTCATTTAACCACTCCACTTCATCATAAAGAAAAGATATTGTTGAATGATGGTTGATAAAAATTAGATAATTTGACATGGTTCCACTAACAGAGTTAAAGAAAAAAAAGTTATTTTTGAGTACATAAAGAATCGTGAAGATCAATCGGCAGCAAGCCATTGTGGAAAAAAAAGGTTAAGAACAAATGTATAGGTTGATGAAGACCAGGGTAGGATACTTGGCTTATAATACTTCTGTAATGAGATTGTTGCCTTCAATTAGTGGGAGATGGTTTATTTATAGTGGTTTCAATTGAAATGGATTCACGATAAGATTCTCCCTTCAAGTTGTACATTCAAATGCAAATGGAAAATGAAACGAAAATCAAATAAGAAACAGTAGGAAAAAAGTGTATTTTTCTCATAAAATCTTTTCTAAGGATAGTAAGATGAGGTGTTCACTTCTATTATTTAATTGATTACAAAATTTCTAATATGCCAAGCATCTTCCAACTATTAAGAGGTCTCTTTCACTTTCGTATGTAATCTGTTGGTTTCAAGGCCTGCAAGTGAATTGAAATAGGAAAGAAAAAACAAACAAACAAACACAAAAAAAAAACATCTATAATATTATATAAAAGGAGAACACTCATTTGGTGGTGTTCTCCAAAATTGAAGCTATATAAATCTTTCTAATTTCCCAAATTACCCTCAACAAACCAGCTAATAACTATTCACTTTCTCTCTCTCTACATGTTAGTCTGTAACTTAGTCTGTAACTGTCTACTCTCTCCCAATCTGTGTCTTATTTTTGTTTCTTCATGTGATCTATTTTTAATTTTTAATATTTTAATCTATAATGTGCCAATGACCTTTCAAATTTTAAAAGGTCAATTTCATTAGCGTATATAATTTGTTGGTTTAAAGACTTGCAGGTAATTTAAATTAGAAAAAAGAATACATAATCTCTAATGTGACAATCACCTTCCAACTTTTAAATGTTTATCTTTAAATCATTTTAGAAATTCAATAAATTCAAGCTGCAATTGCCTCAAGATTTCTACTGCATAAAAAAATGCCACATATAAAACTCTATCCTTCAACAGATACTTTTCCTTCAATAACATCACTATTGACATAAAAATGAAAATATATACAAAACAAGAACTAGATCTAAAATATACTAAATCCAAATACCAATTATAAAAAGGGAAATAGGGCACATTAAAGGAAATATGCTATCAATAGTCTGCAAATTGCCACTAGGTAATCGATGTATTTTTTATTACTAATTGAAGCTTAGTCATCATGTGTACTCTTGTTTAAATCAAATGTCGTCATCATGTATTGAATAAATTACTTATTGACATTTAGTTCTTCATCTATCTAGAAAGACATGACACGAGGAAAGCATAAATGCCTTGTTTGTTTAAATTTTTTTTGCTTGTTATTGGGCATTTAGTTTAAAACTATATGAGTTAATATGCTTAATCATTTGTAGCTAATAAATGCAGAGAAGTTTATTCCAGTTAAAAGACATAAAATACATTTTAACTAACTTCTTAATATGCTTAATCATTTGTAGCTAATAAATGCAGAGAAGTAATCTTTTAAATGCAGATGTCAAATGTAGTAAAATGTTTGTTCATCTGTACATCTCCTTCACCTACTCTCCTTCTCCAAAATTTGTCTCTTTCTCCCTTTACTCCTCTTTCCCCCTCTCTATTTCTCTATTTATATTTTTCTCCTTTTTGGCTAAAGGGCCGAGGAAGCCTATGCTGCTTCTGCAGAGACCCATGTTTGTGAACACATGGCGCATGTAGTATCCTTTGTCTTTTGAGCGACAACACTATTTTTCGCTCTTAATGGCGCGGCTCTCGAATATATTTTAATGATTAAATTCATTCATTAAGTAGCATTTATCGAGTTTGTTATTCATGTAAAAATAAAGTTGCTCTGATATTTGTAGCTTTGTAATCATATTACATTTACTTATAAATAAATAAATAATAAATATATTTTTTCAAAAAAATATTAAACAAATATTTTCCAATCACATAATTATAGATATCGGGTAAACTTTATCTTTCGCATTAATAACAGACTCACCGAGAACTAAATGAAGAACAAATTCGATCATAATAATATATTTTAAAACTGTACCCATTGAAGGCGCAGCAACATGCTGCACACACCCTTGGTCCCATGTTGGTGGCTTGAATTAGGAAAAAGAATCTCTTTCACTTGCAAATGTAATTTTTGGGTTTCAAGACATGCTGAAAAATGTTTTTTATATGGTAACTAAAGATAGTAATACTACATAGAGTCAAACTAAAAGAAAATGAACAGTAGAATATATGAATTTTTGTATTACATGGTGAGAATTTACAATTAATTAGTCAGAGTAGATGCAAGTGGGGAAAGAGTTAAACATCGCACTACAAAAGAGTATTCCTTAAAAAATAATTTTAAAAAAAAACTGAGTAAACATAGTAAATGTACAATTTATTTCTAAACCAAGAAAGTATTGTATTTGAGAAAGATCACGTGATTACAATGACACACCCTTTCCATTAAAAGAAAATGATAAATTTAGAAAAACTTTCATATAATATCTCAAAATTTGTGATGCATTAATCGTGACTTCTCATAACACTAAATACTTGAATATTCATAATCTAAGAAATCAACAAATATATATACGTTCCATGATCTAATTTTCTATTGAGATCTTAAATATTTATCTTTAAATCAATTTAAAAAATTCAATAAATTCAAGTTGTAATTAACTCAAGATTTCTAATGCATAAGAAAATACATTTCTTTAACACCCCTAGTCCCACAGATAAAACCATATCCTTCTACTGACATAAAAATGGAAATATATACATAAAAAGAACTATATCTAAAATACACTAAATCCAAATACCAATTATAAAAAGGGAACTAGGCACATTGAAGAAAACATGGTATCAATAGTCTTCAAATGGCCACCAAGTAATGAAGGTGTTTTTAATACTAATTGAAGCTTAATTGTCATGAGTACTCTTGTTTAATTTAAATTGTCATCTTGTATTGGATAAATTAGTAATTGACATCTCTTTTTGTTTAGACATATAATATTTTAAATGAAGAATATTTTTTTATGTAAATTTATTTTATAAAAAATATTTTTTCAATTTTTTCAGGTGTTTGGCGATACTTAAATTTTTTTTTTAAAAAAAAATAGAAGTCGTCGTTACAACTTGCGCTGCCGCTGCCATTACCACCATCGCTCTCATCGTTGCCACCACCTCCGTCGTCACCACTAGCATCATCAACGTCACTGTTGTCATTGCTATTGTTGCCACCATCTCCATCGCTATAAAATGCCTTATAGTTATTTTTTGTAAATTAATTTTGTTTTTATCAAACTAAACACTAAAAAACAGATAAAACATTTTACGTCGAAACAAACGAAATCTTAGTTCTTCACTTATCTAAATAGGCATGATATAAAGAAAACAAAATTGTCTTTTTTGGGGGTATATTACACTTACACCCCTCTATTCAATAATCAATTTACAAAAATAAATTTATTTTACTTATTTTTATATTTAGTAATTTTTTATTTTTTAATTAAAATTTTTTTAATAAGATTTTGTAATTAAAAAAAATAAAAAATAAAAAACAGTGAAAATACTGTTGAAACAGTGATATTTCAGAAAATAAAAAGAGTAACAGTGATATAATTCTTAAATACAGGATATGTAAGTGTAATATACTCTCTCTTTTTTCTTCTTGTTATTCAACATTTAATTTGAAACTATTTGAGTTAACATGCTTAATCATTTAAGCTAACAAATATCGAGAATTTGGTTCCATTTTTATTTTTTATTGAATTGTAAGTTTAAAGGCATAAAATAAATTTTAATAAGAGATTACTTCTAAGTAATAAAATGATGTGCTATAAATATACACGTGATCGACAATTTGTTAAAAGTATTAAAAACAAAGAATTGCCTTCGTCTTAAATGTGTTGTGTGTCCACCCAGTTATAACTCAATTTCATGCATAAAACACAACATTACATAATATTTGCTCTGTGCCATTTGTATCACATTGTCAAAGAAAAGAAAAATTAGAAGTTACACAATTTTTTAAATGAGTGGAGAGAAATTCTAATCACCCACTCACTTTTTCCGATAGTGAGGCGCACACCAACTTTTATATTTTTGTTAATTATTTGGTGTTTGAAATCATGAAATCATGAAAGTATGTAATAGATGAACACATCATGTCAATATATTGATATGACGTTATGTAAAAATAGCTCGGTCCAAATGGCTCGAGCAAGCCAAGTTCGGTGGAATTCTGTTAAAATTTAGGCCAGATTGAACCGAACTTTTTTGCATGAGCTAAGTAGGCCCAAGCTCAATCCTAAAGTATACAAGCTTAATCTTAGGCTCGGACCTGATTGGATTTTTTTGTGTTTTTTATTATTTTTAAAATTATATTTCATATATAAATTAATTTATTAATTTATTACTTTTTCGTATATAAAAAGTTAACGAACTTTAGACTATGCAGGGTTGCAAAACAGTCTAGTAGTGGGCGAGCCTCTGCGGGGTTGGTTAAGAGCTTGTTTGTTTCGTATTATTAATATTAAATTCATCGAATTAATAATATATACCATATTCTTAGCATTATTAGTATTTAATTTCAAAATAGTTACATCTTCTTTGACTATAAAAAAATAGTTCTACAATTTTTATTATATTTTCTTATCTTATTTTTAATCAATATAATTTAAAAATCTTACAATATGCATAATATGGTTTATATTACATAAACGATATTATTTATTATCACTATTTTATTACCACTATTTTATTTAATCTAATCACCAAATCAAACATGGCGTGAATGTTTAAGGGTAAGTGTGAGTTTATCTTGGACTTTATAAATAACTTTAGTTATTTTTACATTTTCAAATAATTCTGTCTTTTTAAAACTTCTAGCTAAAAAAATTGATAAGAATTATATGCCACTTGGCGTTACATTTTACGAAACTTAATTTGATATTTATCTCATATATCATTTTTTAAAATTAAGATTTATTTCATTCAATGGGTAGAATTATGTTTACTTTTTCTCTCATTTTAATTTCTTTTACCATTTTCACTTTCTTGTCACTTACTAACAATTCTTCTCTCTCTTCATTAGAAATTAATATTTTTATTTTTGAATAAATATAAAAGACAATATTTTTTTATATTTTTAAGAAAATCAAAGTTCTTCCTTTTGAATCAATAAAAAATTATATATTTTTTTAATCAATATTTTTTAACAATTCTATACGAAAGTAGATCAATGCTAGTGTACCACACTATGTCTTTAAAATAAATTTCGCCTCCACTATGTTGCTTGCGGTATTATAAGTGCATATCTTTTAGGATATAATAATTTGAATCATACAGAAGAAACACTGCAATCGATGGATCTGTCGAACTGAATTAAGTTTTATACTCCATTTACATGGACTCCGACAAAATACATGTAATTTATTAACGATCTCAAAATCATCCTTAAACCAAAAGAGAAATCACCATATATATAAAAACATTCGTAACTATTTAGAATAATCATGAAATAAAAAACACACGTCTATTCACATAGTAGCAATTGATCAATTATCATCTTTAATCAATTTTTATTCACATTATAAATAATTTTAAATTATATTTTTTGATAATAATTTCATCAATATTAGATTATTAATTCCCCGTATGGGGAATTAATAGTTTCATTCGGTGAACCAAACGTGGGGCAAGCAATTTAAAGAGACAAATTCTAAAAATGTGATTCAACATGTTTTTTAGCTCAATCTAATCTTGTTTTAGTTTAGCAAAACAATAATGGCTTGTAAGTATGTATAAAAGTCTTCTACTAGCATTTTCATTAAATGTTAATTTGAAACAATTTGGATCAATCATTCATGACTACTATATAGAAATAGCAGCAAATGCAAATGGAGTTAAATATTCCATTTCAAAACAGTTTTCTTCTCAAAGAAATATTCGTAAATATAGTAGAAAGTTATTTTTTGTTGGGCTGTGATTTGTATTTTACCGGGCTCGTATTTTATTTTTTGATCTATATATAATTAAGTTGGACTAGAATTAAAGATTTACTAGAATTTTTTATGTATAGAATTTTCACATGTGTGCCTATAAATAGGACACTAGTAAAGTCATAAGAACAGTGTCGTGAGTCAAAAAAATTGAAAAATTAACTGGTAGAGAGAATGAATACGGATTTTGTACTCTTTTACATACGCTATAGTGAAATATTTTCTCTTTTACTCGTGGACGTAGGCCGGTGTGGACCGAACCATGTAAATTCTCGTTATTTTTTATTTTCTGCTTTTTGTATGTGGTTTGTTTCTATTCGCGTTCATAGATTGGTATTTAAATTTCAACAAGTGGTATCAGAGTCGACGGTGGACGATTCAAAACCGTGGTGGTAGATCGGAACAATGTATGATTTTTTAATTTTGATTCGTATAGATCAAAAAATTATTTAATATGCAAAAAAAAAAAAAATTGAATACCGCAGCGTTGGAAACGGCTTGCTGCAAAAATAGGTTTGGAACCGGCGATAGCAACAATCTTACTGATTGTGCGCGGCGCAAGGATTAATTTTCCAGCGTCTTTGTTTTTGCACGATGTTGATTTCCGTGATACTCAATCATCCAGCAGGGATTGATACATATCTTCAAAAGTTTTGATTCAAAAGAAAAATCATCCTGTGTGGTGCAATATTAAGAAACGGAGCAGCAGCCGTGATTTGGTTTTGCACGTATCAAGGATTGCTTTTCCACAGGCGTGATTTCCAATAAGGGAATATGTAGGGTTTTGGTCTTCAAAAGGGATTCTGATGCAAAAAGGATTCTTATCCAGCGTGGCAGGTGCACGATATTAATTATTTAAATTTATTTTATTATATTAATTTATATATATAATAAAATAATTTAAGTGAGAGGTGTTTTTTAAGGTTTTTTGGCGCTGCAAATTCATCGGTACGGTCAGATTTTTTGATTTATGCATCGTTTATTTGGATTAGACAGATCGGCTTAGATTGAAATTGATCAAGTGTGATCGGATACAATCAGAAATGATCATGTACAATCAAAATTGATTTGGGCTGTATGGGACAATGATTACACATATCTGCTACTGTGACTTGTTCAGATTATGGGAATTGGCAGACGCAAATCTAATGGCGTTGAAAAGTTCTGATTTCGTGATTGAACCTTTTAACGGCCACAACGACTTCACTTTATGGCAGTAAAGGGTGAAGAATATTTTGACACGTAAAGGACTGATTAAGGCTCTCAGAAAGCAGTCAGAAAAATCAAAAACGATGAAGGATGTAGAGTGGGAGGAGATTCGGGACTTGACGAATAGCACGATTCAGTTGTATCTCGGTAACAGCACTCTTCGGGAAGTCATCAATGAAAGCGATCCGACGAAACTTTGGGCTAAATTGGAGAGCAGGTACAAGTCCAAGACATTGATGAAACGGTTGTCTTTAAAGAAGTAGTTATATGCACTTCAGATGACGGAGGAAGCGAACTTTATGGAGCACTTGGACGAATTCAACAGGATACTGACGGAATTGAATTCTATAAGTGAGAAGATCGAAGAGGAGGATAAAATAATTCTCCTGTTAGTTTCATTGCCTTCATCATACAAGCATCAGAGGACTACACTGATGTTTGAAAAAGATACCCTTGGGTTAGATGAGGTTGTTGCTGGTCTCATATCTCATGAGATGCTGAAGAAGATGGAGAGTGACAGATAATAGAGAGAGGGCATCATGGTTGCATCAGGCAATGGAAAAGTCAGAGACAAGGCAACAATGAAGCAAGATGGGTCCAAGAAGAAAGGTCATTCCAAGTCGAGAGGTTACAAAGGGAAGTGCTACTATTATGACAAAGAAGGTCATCTGAAAAGGAATTGGCTGAAGTACAGGGCAGATAAGGAAAAAGAACAATAATCAGATACAGCAGTTACAGAGGGCTCCAATTATGAAGAATCAGAAGTGTTCACAGTTACTTCAGGTATGAGCAAAGAAGTTGGATATTAGATCCAGGATGTTCGTTCCACATGTGTGCAGTCAAAGAGTATTTTGATACGTACCAGGCATGCGATTGGGGTACAGTTAGGATGGCTAACAATGCAGTGAGCAGAGTTATCAGTATAGGGACAGTGCAATTTTGCAGGCTTCATTGGACCGTTTTGATCTTGACTGGGGTTAGACATATGCCGAATCTAAGAAATAACTTGATTTCTCTGGGGATGCTGGATTCGAGAGGTTGCGGGTTCTCATTTGGAGGTGGAGTTCTTTGGGTTTCAAAGGGAAACAGAGATGTGCTGCAGGGACAGATGATTAACAACCTATACAGGCTCATAGAGAATGTTGTGACCAGTGGAGCTACTACTAAATATCAGATGAGTAGTACAAGTAGACGATATACACGAAAAAGGTGTAAGGGTGATCAGAGTGAACAATAGTTGCAAAAAAGCACACGGAATAGGTGCAGGGGTACACGAAAACGACGAGGTAGTACAAGTGCGCAGGTGAGCAAATCAGATTGTGTGCAGGATACCGGCAAGATGCAAGAGCAACAGTTGTTGGATGTTCACAGAAAAGCTCCGGGCAACGAGACTAATATAACAGACGTGACTGAAAGGTATACACCTCGACATAATAGAGTCGCATTTGCTCTTGATTTGGTTAGTGGCGGTGATCTCTCCGATTGTGTGCACAAAGGGGGGGAGATGGGGTCACGTTTTTCTACAAAGTAGTGATCTTTGTGGGGCACTCGGGTTGGGGTGCGGGCACCTCGGTATAGAGGTGTGAGCCATGCTGTTTGGGTGTGGTAGGTCAACGACGATGACGACGGTAGAATCGACGGCGATGCTGGTTATTTTTTGGGTGATTTGAAGAATTTATGTCAAGGTGGAGATTGTTGGGCTGTGACTTGTATTCTACAGGGCCCATATTTTATTTTTTGGTCTATATATAATTGAGTTGTGGTAGAATTAAAGATCTACTAAAATTCTTTATGTATAGAGAGCTTCTACGTGTGTGCTTATAAATAGGACACTAGTGAAGCCATAAGAACAGTGTCGAGAGTCAAAAAATTGAGAGGTTAGCTGATAGAGAGAAGGGAGATTGATTTTGTACTCTTTCACATACGACATAGTAAAATATTTTTTCTTTCGTTTGTGGACCTAGGTCGGTGTGGGCCGAATCACGTAAATTCTCGGTATTTATTATTTTTTGCTTTTTGTGCGTGGTTTGCTTCCGTTCGCATTCAGAGATTGGTGTTCAAATTCTAACATTTTTATTGTCCTAATATGAAGGCATTGGATTTGAGAAAAAGAGAACTTGATGGTCGCAATGCTACTCTCTTTCCAATGAACAAAATGGCAATCTTAATTGTTGGGATATGCTTTGAGACAATCCCTATTGGCAACAAAATGGCAATCCCTACTGTGACTTTTGGCACAGCAGGATCCTTTGCCCCGGGTCTGCTGTGCACAGAACAGTGTGTTGTGGGTGCCAAATATTTTAGTTTTTAATATGTTTTTATGATTAGATTCATCCATTATGTTGAGTTCATTGAGTTTTTAATTTATATAATAAATTAAATTTGGTCTAATACCAGTATTTAATTGATCGGTTAACATCAATATATACAAACAATTAAATAGTAATTATAATTTAAAAAACTATAGTTAAACAAATGTTAACCGATCACATACATATGGATATCATATCAACTTAGTTTTCGACATGAATAACAAACTCGACGAGTTTTACATAATGGACAAATCTAATCAAAAAAATATATTTAAAAACTAAAATATTTAATTTACACAACACTGGATATGTGACAACAGCAGAAAATTAGAAATTGTTACTAGGAAATGCGCCAGCATATGTATAACGTTGTCAGTGAGGGTGGGAGGACATAGTGGTCCCAAATTCAGAAATTTAACTTTATTATTATTTTTAATTTTAGGCTTGTTTGGTTCATGATTTAAAAGTAATTTTTTTATCTTTTGTTAAAATTCTTAAAAAAATTAACAGTCAAAACAATACATTTTGTCTTTGTACTAGCAATTTAAAGCAATCTCTTAACCAAATGGGTTTTGTTTTTTTGCATATTTAGTTGGGTTATTCAGCCTCAGTCTTATACATTTGTAATTTTTGTTATTGGATTAGTCCTATTAAAAAATACATTTTATGTCACTTCCAATTTTATATTTTATTTACCAAAATATCCTCTTCTTATTAATTAACGCTGCGCGAATTAATTAGATATCAAAAGCGTAAATGACTCCTAAAAAAATAATTGCATATTTCTTCTATGACAGAAATGCTATTAGGCAAAGATATTTAACGAAATGGGCGAGAAAAAATGATCGATAAATCCGGGGATACTTGAATCACGAGTGGGGGAGAGGAGAAACGCATTAAAAAGAGAAGCATTGAACTTTTGACAAAAAAATATCAATGTATTAAAATGAGGCAATGAAGCAGTAAATGGGACTTTGAATGGGATAATGTTGTTTATTTGCTTATTTAATATTGTAAATTTTTTGTTTTTACTGAATTTTTTTCATCATTTAATTAAACTATTATATTTTTTAAACCCCTCTCATTGAGACGAGTCGAAAAAATAAAAAAAAAATTAAACAAAATATTAAAATAATTAAAAGAAGACAAAAAATTAGTAAAAATAAACTAATAAGCTAATTTAGCATAAAATGACACCACGCTGCATGAATGAAACCAACTAGTGAAGCGTACTTATAAAACGTTCCAATTGAAAAACTGAGAGTTGAACCCATTTAAAACTTTCAGTATATATCACTATGAGGTTTTAATTTAAGGAATAAAAATGTCTAACATTTAGATAAAAAAATTCAAAAAATGACTTAATGAAATAGATAACTAGTAAAGAGGAGTTATTTCTAATCATATCCTTAAAGTAGGACTCAACACCAATTAGCACTATTTAGTTTAAAGTCAAGAAAAACAAAAGATAAAAATGCTTTATAGTTGGGTATTGAGAAAAATTGACATATTCTTTTAAGATCAAGATATTTATAATTGCAGTATTATTTAAATATTTCTCCATATCTTTTAAAATAATTTCAACAAAAATATTTACTCGTTATTGCAATGGCTAGTATAACTATTTTTGTTGTTGCCTGCCACGTGGCCCTCGCCTAGCCTTTTCAGTATGCTTAGAAACCTTTAAGTTTAAATTCTCTTTTGCTCTTACAGTGTGTTTTGCAATGTATTATTTGTAAAAGAATAAACTTGATATGTTTTAGGAGACCTTATAAATTCACAAACTTTGTAGCTTAGTACACTCACATATAGTACTAATGTAGATGAACATTAACCTTTTGTAACATAACTTATTAAAAGAATTTGTTTGTAGACTGCTTTATGCTAATCGATTTAATTAAAGAATCTAAATGTCACAAAAAAACTAACTTAGCAATCACACAAATAATAAAATAAAGTAATCACAATCACACACGAGGCACGACGATTTTTACGTAAAAAACCCTAAACCGGGTAAAAACCACAAGACAACTCTGGGTCTAGGAAATCAAAAACTATATTAAACGTTGGTCACAAAGAAATCTTACAACCCTGACGTTCAACCCACAACCAACGGTAGTAAGCCTATTCTTGTCGAATTCACGTACACCAACTCTGTATTTAACTGCCGCTGGAACCCACCACCAGACTTTAGATGCTGACGAAATCTTTTACCAGACTTCGAAGACTTTAGAATCCTCTCAATCAACTCTATGAACACGAACAGATCATTAAAAATTTGATTGACTTGATGATTGGTTTGAATGAGCAGAGTTAAAGAATCATCAAGTTGTTTTAGACTAACTTGCGAGTATATTGAATAACTTCAAAAACTTCCTGTGGTGGCTAGATTTTCTTAATATCAAAAGAGGCACACAAAACAATAACCTAGCAACCCTTATATAGAAGCCTATCAAAATCCTAGTCTGTTGATAGTAATTAAAAACTGTCCTCGCCGCTGACTACTTGAGTGATCTTTTCACCGCTCGAGAGGTGAACTCTGTGTTGCAGCATTTTATTGTAGAGCTTGAGCTAGTTAGAGTTATTTTTGACCGCCCGATCAGTCTATCGAGCGGTTTGACATTGCTTACAGTTTTTTGATGTTTTATGCTTCTTTTTCGCTGTACTGCAATATGAAACCACAACTCCAAAAGAACAAGTGTCAAAATATCAACGAATAAAATATAAATAATTTAAATAACAATTTGTCACAGATTTACTAAATTAAAAATGAATTAGACTACGGTCAAAATTCCTTACAATCTCCCAATTTGGCACTTTTGTGATAAAATACAATAAACCAACTACTCTAGTTAATCAAGCAAGAAACCAAAATGAAAAAAAAAATACTGACACGATACAAACAAAACACTTCTACAAAACAAAAATAAAATAGATACTCCACACACTCCCTTAACTAAACCTCCTAGCCATTAAGCTTCTGTCTTTCCTTTTTTGTTACGAATTGACAAACACACAGAAAAAAATTTAAAAAAATTAAAAATCACAAATTTTTTTGAGTAGAGAACAAAATTAAATAAAAAGTACAGGACCCATGCACATTCTACATGTGTGAAACCACATATTTTAGTTAAATTGATAAAAAATGCAGAGAGTCCAAGATAACTTATATTCATATGTGAAATAGCACAATCAGAGTAGATTCTATATATACAAGCGTGTGTGTGTGACTTAAAACATTTTCAGACTCCGAGATCAAATCCTATTTGGAATCTATATAGCCGAGTCACATTTATTATCAAAAATTAAGAAATTCAAAAAGTCAACTCAGCCTTAACCCAATTCACTTCATAGATTAATTCCCTCTCAACTAAAGACTACAATTCTTTTTTCTCTTTTCTTTTTCTTTTTTCATTTTTTTCTCTATTTTTTTCATGCTTTCATAGGTAATTTTCACACTAGTACGAACGAAAAAATAAGATTCGCATATGTAGCAATTTCTTCAAATCAAACATACATAAACAAAAAAAGAAGGGAGTTTAAACATTCGATTCAAGTGGGTCGCCATCATGTGGTCATTTTGTAAAAATTTTAGAAAACTGAAAAATAAGAAAGACTCATAAATAAATTTAAACCAGCGTTCGGAAGATCCCTGCATCTATCAATGTTCAAGTGATGTACAGAATAAACTCATCTCTGAAAACGTTCTATCAATTATGAACTATATTATCTAAAATCAGTGCGGTAGTTAATCTCAAAGCTTAAATTATAAAATTTTAGCCAAATAAAATAATGCACAAATAAGGTACTCAATCCTTAATAAAGTTCCCCACAAATTTTTTTAATATACGGCAAAAAAAAACCCAAAAAACTCAAAAAAAAAAAACAACTTAAACAACAAAACCAACCAAAACTAAGAATTTCGACTAGCTAGAAGACAGTCTAAATCACTTTTTCTAACCCAAATTCTTTTGATTTTCAAAAGCATGGGTTTAGGAATAGAAATTAAAGTTCTCCTAGGTTGCTGAGGCATGTCAAATCTGAAACAATTTTGTTCAATTAACCTAGTGTAGTGAAGTCTAATGTGTCCATTTCTACCACAATGATGACAATGCGGTACAAAAAAATTATTCCTATTTAAATTTATATAGTATGGACGTATATGACCAATAATACCACAATGATGACAAGTATAGACAAATTTAACTTTTCTTACCTCACCATATAAAATGGTGGATTTACCTATATGATGTCCCTACATTCCATTGCTTTTTGTTAAAGAACCAACAGTCGTTCTTTTTGAACTCATTCCTTTGGCTATTTTAACTTTCACAAATTTTGGCGCACCTTTGGCTTGAATTAGCTAGTCGAATTTTTCTTTTTCTTTTGTCGACTTGCTTGAAGAAGCATCAATAAAATTAAGTTCACACCTATCAGTCACAGCCTTCTGTACCCCAGACATGTCATTCAAAGCCTTAGTGCTTGCATTTACTTTCTTGAAAGCTGATTGAGCATTTAACAAATCTTTTTCAAATTTAATCAATTTTAATTCAAGATCAGTTTTTAACTTAACACAAGCATACAACTATTTTTCAAGAAATTCAATACTTGTTTGTCTAGTTTGACACAATTCAGATAAGTCTTTTCTTTCTTTTTCACGATTTGTAAGTTCTTCACACAAAATTTTTCTATCTGATTTTAATTTCACAATTAGGTCTTGAGTTTCAGTTAGCTCTTTTTTGATACTTTCATTCTCTTTTTCACATAATTTGAATTTTTTAACTAATTTACAATTATATTTGGTCAACAAATAGCTCTCATGATAAAGCTTATCATAAGTTTGTTGCAGAGCTTCACTATCTTTAGTATCATCAACTTCTTCTTTTTCATTATTGAAATTATTTATAAAGTTTTCATTTTCAGACTCATTAGATTTTTCCTGAACAGAAGCAATGAAAGCAGTAACATTATCATCATCATAATTAGACTCCTTCTCATCACTTGTGCCAGGTTCATTCTCGTCTTTGTTTCTTTTTAAGAAGATCTGGGTATTCTTTAGTCATATGTCTATATCTTTTGCATTCATAGTATTGGATTTAAAAATTTTGGCTTTTCGACCCTTTTTAAATAAAATTGGACATATTTTTTATTTTATCTTTATCGTGCTTCTTTTGTGATTTTTTCTCATGATTAGGCTTTTTAGTCTTTAAAATTTCTTGAATTTCCCTACAAAAATAGCCATTATCTAAGGGTCTAAATCATCATCAAAGTCACTTGTAAAGCCATGAGCTGAAGAAAATGCCAAATTTTTTAAAACTTTTTTGTTTTGAAAATTTAGCTCATAGGTTTGTAGGTTTCCAACTAAATAGTTAACAGAAATAGAATCAATATTTTTACTCTCTTATGTGACTTTTAGTTGAAACTTCGGGTAAGGATCTAAGAATTTTTAGACTGATTTTAGAAGTAGAATTTTTTTCACCAAGATTAAAAGAGGTGTTCACAATATCACTTAATTTTGCGTAAAAATCGTCAAAACTTTCTTCGTCTTTCACACACAAAGTTTCAAAATTAGTTGTGAGACGTTAAAATTTTACAATTTTTACGGTATCAGTCAATTCGTGAGTGATTTGAAGAATATCTCATACTTCTTTAGCCAAGTCACACGTACTAATTCTACAAAACTTATCTTGTGTACTCCGCTAAATATATCATTCATGACTTTGCTATTCCAACCTGCACCCTTAAAATTAACTCTATTCCATCTAGGCATGGGTTTAGAGATGGTTATTCCATCAACAACAATAGTGGGAGACTTGTAACCCTCAACTACGAAAAATCAAACGCCTTCGTCAATTGATTTTAGAAAAGCCCTCATTCTTACTTTTTGGAAGGAGTAATTATGGCCTTCAAGAAGGAGTGGTCTACCGTTCGAAACATTTTCTTTAAGAAAATTCATTTATTGCAAATCGGTTAATGGATCACAAAATTTTTTTTTGTGACCTGCTCTAATATCAATTGAAAATTTTCATTTGTAAACTAATTTACACTAATCAATTTAAAGAAACTAAACGCCGCAAAAAATTAACCTAGAAATCACACAAATAATAAAGTAAAGCAATCACAATCACACACGAGACACGGCAATTTTTATGTGAAAAATTTTAAACCGGATAAAAACTACGAGAACATTCCGAATCTAGAAAATCAAATACTATATCAGACATTGGTTAAAAAGAAATCTTATAACCTCGATGTTGAACCCACAACCAATGGTAATAAGCGTATTGTTACTGAATTTACATATACTAACTACGTGTTTGACTGCCGTTGGAACCCATCACCAGACTTGGAACACTTAAGAGTCCTCTCAAGCGATTCCACGAACACGAACATATCGTTGAAGATTTGATTGACTTGATGATTAGCTTGAATGAGCAGAAGCTAAAGAATCATTAAGTTGCCGTAGACTAGCTTGCGAGTATATATGTTGAATAACTTTAGACGTTCTTTGTGGCGGCTAGGTTTTTTTAATATCAAAAAAGGCACACAAAACAATAACCTAGTAACCCTTATATATCAGCCTACCAAAACCTTAGCCCGTTGATAGCAATTAAAAACTATCCTCATCGCTGACCTTTCAAGCGGTATTTTCACCACTCGAGCGGTGAACTCTGTGTTGCTGCATTTTGTTACAGAGCTTGAGATACCGAGAGTCACTTTTGACCTCTCGATGGACCGTTCGATCGGTCTATTGAGCGGTTTGACACTGCTTGTAACTTTTTAATATTTTTTGTTTATTTTTTTACTACGCTGCAATATCAAGCCACAACTCCAAAAGAATAAGTATCAAAATATCAACGAATAAAATATGAATAATTTAAATAAAATTTGTCACGAATTTGCCAAATTAAAAACGAATTAGACCAGGGTCAAAATTCCTAACACTTATACTATTGTATCTTGATATATTTAAGTTTTAAATAAAATTTTAATTCTAATATAACCCAAAATATTAAATACAATTTAAATGAGTGATCTACAGAATTGTCAAATTAATTTGAAACTCTAAATCTTAACAAAATAAGACATAATATTTACCATTTTGGCTAAAATCAAACATAGTTTACAATTTTTTTTTTGAAAAAAGAAAGTATAAAAGTCTTAAAATAACCTTGTTCATCTTATATTAAACTCTTTTTATTTTTTCATCGAAGTTTTTTTACTTTTTGATTTTTCATGATGATATTTCTTTAAAAAAAAAGTATGTCTATTTAAGCTAACGTAAGGGTCATCAACGGCCAGGCCAGGCTAGCTTGGCCTGCACAATTAGTGTCCAAGCTCGCCCACAGGCTATGTTCGACAAGCTATTTTTTGTGGCAGGCCGGGTGAGTTGAACATGAACTTAAATTGTTAAGCCCAAGTCCTACTCGATCGGCTTAGCTAAGACGGGCTAATGGACAGGGAACCAAGCATTTATATTTTTTTTGATTGGATTCATTTATTTTGTAAAACTCGTTGAATTTGTTATTCATGCAAAAAATAAAATTCAACCGATATTTTTAGTTACGTGATCGAAAAATATTTGTTTAACTATTTAACAAAAAATTATATTTACTATTTATTTCTTTATAAATAAGTGTAATCCATTCACATAGTTATATATATCAGATCAATTTTATTTTTTTGTACAAATAATAAACTTGACAAAACTCTACATAAATGAATTCGATCCAAAAAATATATATGCAAATGATTCATTTAAGTTAGAAGAAAATCAATTCTTTATCATTATTTTTTTGGAGTTAATTAGGCGGGCTATTGGGTGGCTCGTTGGGCGGACTGGGCTCCAACAAACATATCCAAACCCGGCCCAAGCATTATTTGGGCGGGCTCGACCCACCTGAACATCTGGCTTGGGTCGGGCTTTAGCCAACGGATTGAGCAAGCTTAGGCTAAGTAACGGGCTAATGGACTAAATGATGACACTTAAGCTAACGTTTAGAAAATTTTACTAAAAATAAAAAAAAAATCATATATTACAATCTATACGTAGCTTCTTAAGTTTTTATTGTTGTAGTAGTGGACAACATATAATGGAAAAAATATAAATTGTTAAATTATTTTTTATTTTTTTAAGAAACGTGACTTGAGTTTGATCATTTCCCATGATCTTAAAACTTTTGTTATCGATTTCTTAAATAAAAACACATAAACCAACAGCGGTGATGACTACTGTTTGGAATAGTTTTTTCTTAAGGAATTTTTATGATTTTTTTTGTTTTTTAGTGAAATTTTTTTACGTTACTTCAAACAATGATGTTTATTAATTTTATTTGTTACTAGAAACCAAAAAAGTAATAAAATAACTAAAAAATAAAAAAATTCATATAAGACGAAAATATCTTAATTAAGGCGGTTTTAGTGGTGTGGAAATTTATGGAACCATAAACCGATCGATGAATTAAAAAATCAGTTTTATTATTTAGAGTGAGTTTTTAAAATGGATTTATTTAAATTTATTTATTTGGTCTAATTCTCAGGATAAATGATGTGAAATTGATTTATTAAGTACATTATATGAAAATTTATTATTATTCTTTTGATTATTATAAAAATTAAAATAAAAATTTTAAAAGAACACAACTGAACATATTTTTGGATTTTTTTTAAAAAATTTGTTAAAAATATTTTAAATTTGTTTCACATAATACAAACAAACAAAATACAAAATAGCCGAATCAAAAAGCCAAACCAACTATAAAATTTACTTTTTTGATCGGTTCGGTCGAATGGTTCCATGTAAAACTTCCACCTCTAATTATGGAACGATCACCTATGGGAGGAAGACTCTAGTAAACAGAATTAGGCTGGTTATCCAATATGTGGTGGGGGAGGAGCAGACAACCTTCATCAAAGGAAGGCAAATCTTGGTTGGTGTGTTGATAGCCAATGAGATTACTGATATGTAGAAGAGAAAGAATCAGTCAGGTTTTTTCCTGAAGCTTGATTTTCATAAGGCATATGACTCTGTTAATTGGAATTTTATCCTCCAAATGCTGGTAAAGTTTGGCTTTGGACGCAAATGGGTAAGGTGGATGGAGGATAAGGTGGGGGTTGGAGACCTATGCATAACCCATCTCCAATTTGCAAACGGCACATTATTTTTTTTGCAATAAGAACATTGAGAAGCTGAAGAACATTAAGCGAATATTGAGGTGTTTCGAGCTCATCTCTCGGCTAAAGGTAAATTATTAAAAGAGTGTCCTGTGTAGTATGGGCTTATCATATGAGGAAGTGGCCTCCCTAGTAGGCCTTCTAAACTGCAACGTTGAAGTATTTCCCATGCAATACTTAGGCCTTCATCTTGGTACTGGTATGAGGAGATAATGCACATGGGAGCCCATAATTAAAAAGTTAAGAAATAGGCTAAATGGGTAGAGCAAAAAATATCTCTCTATGGTAGGGAGAGTGGTTCTAATCAAATCATCTTTAGCCAATATTTCTTCATATTATCTATCCTTATGCAACATTCCTACACTGGTTAAGGATAAATTGGATCTAATATAAAGAAAATTTCTATGGGGTGAAGAGGAGGAGAGGAGAAAGTTACACCTTTTGTCTTGGGACAAGGTGAAAACCAACTTGGATCAGGAAGGTCTTGGTATACAGGACTTGAAGTTAAAAAATCAGGTGTTACTAGCCAAGTGGTGGTGGAGATACACACGAGAAAAAATACTCTATGGAGGAAATTCATACATCAATTATTTATGCAAAAAGAAGGGGAATGGCTACCTAAGAATGAGGCAAGACATAGAATAGGCAGATTATGGAGAGATATTATATCAGTGGGTAAGGTAGGGACAATCGTGGGTGATATCATAAGACACAACCTTTGTTTGCAAGTTGGCAATGAAGAGGATTCAAGTTTTTGGCATGATGACTGGCTGGGTTGAAACCATTGAGAGAAACATATCAAAGGTTTTACCAGTTAGCGAAGGAGAAAGAAGTATCAGTGGCTGAATTCAGAAGGAGGTTTCTAGGCCAGGACCTAATAGATGTTTTCAGACGGTCTCTATTCTCATGGGAAGCCATAAGGTCGACGGCTCTTGTGGATATCATAGAAACAAGGACAATTGATGAGAGGAGTGACCAATTTATATGGAGGGGGAAACATCTGGGCTTCATGGTGCAATCAGTGTGTAGACATATAGATAGCGTTAATAGAAGAAAGAAATCAAGTATTGGGAGGTTATAGAATCTTGTTGGCCCTCCTATGACTCTATTGTTAAGATGGATGGCAGTTTAGAATAGAGTTGCAACAAATGAGGTGCTAGCGAGGAGGAAGATACTGAAGCCATGTTAAAACCTCAGGTGTGTTATTTGTAACGTGGAAGAAGAGTCAGCAAATCACCTATTTGTCAACTGCCCAGTAGCCTGAAAGGTATGGCGGGCTAGATACGCTAGTGGGAAAGGCAGTGGGTCTCACCTGGATCAGTGCATAGACTATTTAAATCATGGATAAGTGGAAAGGAGAGAAATCTTAAGGGCTCGTTATGGAACCCAACATTTATGGCTGGGTTATGGTCGATTTGGCTTGCAAGAAATAGACTAGTGTTCGACAATGTAAGATCTGATTATGACAAAATTGTTTTCTTGGCAAAAACAAGGACAAGGTTATGGCTGAGGAAGAAACTAAGAGAGAAGAGTATCATTTTGGAGGAAGTGGTGTAGAATCTACAGGCTGTGCTTCATGGGAGTAGCAGTTCTTCTTAAGTTGGAATCTTACCGACTTGCTGCGAGCTATTAGTGAAAGCATTCGATGTCTCTTTTATTTTCCTGTTTTGTTTTCGGTGGTTTAGACAATGTCTTCCCATGGATGGTTTTCTGCACGGGAATATCTTATGTAATTTTCACTCTTTTTCTATATAAAACTTTGATCTTTTAGCCATTAAAAAAAGAAGAAGAAGAAAATAATAAGAGTACTTCAACTTTTTAATGAAGCCTTTCCCTATAAATTAGTCTCTCTATAAAAAGAGTAAATGTATGTAAAATAATCTACTAATAAGGAGGGTAAAAGTATAAGAAAAAAATATGCTAAAAGTTAACAAGAAGAGTTTCTAAATGTACAATTAAACTATTTTGTTTAGTTGTTAACTGTGCTAATTCATTTAATAATTATTGTAACATAATATATGAATCTAGTGTAAGATTCTGGGTAGCCATGAGTCATTTGGGATCCTAAGTGTATGGTTAAAAAGAGATCCTATAATTTTTTACACACATCAACTTTAAGAGAATGATTACAAAGGTTAAGAATAATACAAACTTATCTTGTTACTTCACATTTCAATAGTATTTAACTTACAACTAAAGTAACTCCAAACACAATTAAAAACTATAATATCAAAATTAAAAAGTTGAATCAGATATAGCAAAATATCACATAAACAATATCCTTTGTGTATTTTTTATAGCAAAATTACTTATTTAACCTATTTTTTCGTGGATAATATTACTAATCCATTCATTATTTTTGTAAATTAAATAAGTAACAAAAATAAATTAAACATATAAAGGTCATTCATAAAAGAAACTAATTAATATATAAATTTTTTAAATAAAATTGGGAGATTTTGGTGCAAGTCCTATTTAGGATACTTGTTTAGGGATTAGTCAAAATTTTAAAATAATATTTTATTAAGTCCTATCTCATATTATCATACCAAAATTACCTTTAATAAACCATTCATGTTTCACGAATCTAAATTTTTCAACAAAAGAAACATTATCATTGAAAATTATCGGTATCAATGGAAACCCTAAAAAATCGAACCACGAATCTAAATTTTTCAACAAAAAAAACATTATCATTGAAAATTATCGGTATCAATGGAAACCCTGAAAAATCAGACTAGGAATGCAAAGAATTTTCATTGTGATATTCTCTCATGATAAAAAAATGAGACAATGTTTATGTAGGGACTCGGTCCCTTGATATTTTCTTGTATTAATGACAAACACATATGTTGGGTTCGGTGGGAACGAAGGAATGTGTAGATCTTGAGTGAGTATTAATTCTTGAGTTTGTATATGTTCGTCAACAATAGTTAAGCATGGGGCTATGCATGAGAACGTTATTGAGTGGTGCTTATTGTATGTTTGGTTTAGTTTCGACCTTTGTGGTTCAGGATTTCTGCCCAGTTTAAATGCTCGAGCGGAGGGTAGGCCGCTCGAACGGATAGGTGGCTGAGAAGTCCTGAGTGAGGGGACCGCTCGAGTGGTGGGCGGTCTTCTCGAGTGGACAGTCAGCAAGCAGAATTTAAATGTCGCGATTTGAGATATTTTTCTTATTTTCTTTCTTCCCTCTATCTCTCTAGAAGTGAAAGGAGGAGCTAGGGTTTGGGTTTAGAGGCTTGCTAAAGCTCTCTTGGCTTCTCTCGGTGAGTTCTCTTGCTTCTCTCTCGGTGGCGCAATCATTGGAGGCCCGATATTGGCGTTGGAGACTCTTTTCTCGCCTTTCGATTGGAGGATCACGTGTTTAGGGCTTGTTAGGGTATTTTTCTCAGTGTTAAAACTTCATAAAGGTAGGATCTAAGATTATCTTTGAATATCTATGTGATATGTGTTGTATTTCGAACTTTTAAACATAAAAGCACGATAATGGTGTTTTTGAAGCTCTAAGTTAGGGTTTGATGCAAAGGAATGTTAAATCTTAGATCTACGGATGATTTAACTTGATTCTATCTTCATGTTGTCGTTGAATACGATTAAATTTGAAAAATGTTGAGCCAAAGTTTTGAATTGAGTTGAAATCATGGAAATTGAGGGTTTGGGGGTTGAAGGACCCGTATGTTGAAATTGATGTGATTTTTGGGTAAATTGAGCGTTGGGATAACTTATTGTACTTATATCTTATGAGTTATGTGGCACATGTTAGTGTCGGGAATAAAAATTTAAGTTTTTTTAATGTAAAATCAAAAACTGTATGTAATGATATGGGTTGCGCGAGAGGAATCGGATTGACGGTTGGACTCGTGTTGATTGTTAATGAAATGGAACAATTAAATGATTAAAGTACCGTGTGTTGAAATTGAATAATTACGTTTGGGCACAAGTTGCTCCTCGGTGAAAAATCGAAAACTTGCGCAATGTAAGGTAGGCCCTTCCTTCGGGTTAATTCTTGTAAAAGCGTGCTATTGGGCGGCCCACCCATCGATGTTTTCAAGAAAAATAAAAAATGTGTTCTCTCTATATCGGGTTATAGAATCGGTACTTATCTCTCAGGCCTCGTGTTGATCAGTAGCGATAAATACGTCCGAGTCTATAGGAGTCGACCGGCCTTGGTATTTGAATGAATTGATGGATAAATTGGGTTGGTAAAACCTTAATTGGATAAAATGATGGGATGTAAAAATGTGTTGAATAGATTGGGACTGATAAGATGATTGAGGAGAATGGTTAATTTCACCGACACTATGAGGTTTGGAATGATAATCTTTTTACAAAAAACTTGGTTATGTATTAGGAATTTGATTTGGGACAAATGATGTGCTTTTCAGTTAAACTTATATGTGCATTGTCACGCCCCAAAATTCAGAGTCACGTAAAAATCCACCAAATACCAGTTTTATGAAAATAAGTTTTCAAATATTCAAATTCACCTGTTAAAATAAAATGAAACCCAATATGCATCTCTCATAAATAGTAAACATATAGTTCCAACGTGCATACAGTATTTCGCCTTATAGAGTACAAAACCTGCTTTCAAGAACAGGCATACCAAAAAGAAAAACTACAAAAGTCTTCCGCCATCCGTCACCACCGGCACCACAAAATCTACTCAAGCTCATTCTCCATATCATCACTTGAAAATGGTTTTCTATAGAAAATTTCACACCATGAGTCGAAGCCTAATAGAAACAGAGTATAAAGTTATAAAGCTGGATATGCAATTATATGGTGAGAGCTAACTCAACCACAAGTAAAATCATGCATTATAACTAATGCAAACAACAGATAAAGAAAACTGTAGTTAAATGCTGTTTTCCACTCGAATCACACACACTGAGAAAAAAATCCAGTAAAATAGTATGCTTCACTCGGGCCACACAGCCGAGGAGAAAGATAAAAATAGTTTGCTCCACTCGGGTCGCACAGTCGAGGAGAAAAGATAAAATAAAATCTTATGTACCGACTCCGTCACAAGGGAACAGATGTAGCATCTATAAACTCCTGCCCCTTTACCCAATCTTTACACATCGTAAGACTGGTTAGGTAAATGCAAGTTCTACACGAAGCCACCACAACGTAAAAGCTTAGTTTACAAGTTCAACAACCCAAGGGAACAAAGCACCCAACCACCTAGTTTATGGGGATTAACTCGAAGGACCAAGGTACCTACTCTGCGCATGTTTTCAGACTTCAACTGAAGGAAACTCGTGCTAAATACCCGCTATCCCGGTACATCTAGAGAATCATTTATCAAAACCAAAACCTTTTTCACATTTATACATTAAACATGTATATCTAGATTCAATCCATCAACATGGAGATCAAGATCCATCCATCCACATGGAGATCAAAACAAAACATGTAAAAACATGAGTTCAAAACTATACAACATATGTATAAGAAGATCCAATCCATCTACCATGGAAATCAATGAATGAAAATGCATAGTTTTCATCAAAACATTTTAAAAGTTGAGCCTCAACTCCACAGGTTAGCTCCAAATATTCAAAAACATGATTTTCAAATATGCACCCTCAACCGCCCAGGTTCAGTCGACTGGACCTACCCTCCAGTCGACTGAAAATTACACTGGAAAAAACCCAAAATTCCAGAACCACGGTCCAGTCGACTGACCTCATGGGTTCAGTCGACTAAACCCGCCAAACCATGATCCAGTCGGCTGACCCCATGGGTTCAGTCGACCGAACCAGGCCAGAAAATGTTTTTCACCTACGATTTTGCCATTTTAAACCCAAGATGAAGCCTCAAAGCTTCCATCTCACACCCATGAATTCACACATGCTCAAGCCTTTCACCAAAGGCTTCAAAAGAAACATCCAACACCGTTTTCATCCAACTGAAATGACAAAAAAAGATTTTTAAACCAAAAACCCACTTTTTCCAAACATGAAACACCTTTTCATGAACAAAAGACAGTAAAGATGCGTAAGATTACATACGACTTCCTCTAACAACTTTAAAATCTAGAATCCTACCTCGGTGAGTCAAGAACTCGACGCCTCAATCCGCGTGCAAAATCGAGTTTCATCGAAATAAAATTCCATCCGGATGGATGTGTAGAGCACGATGCCTATAACAAGGATCGATTGTTGGTCCGTCAAAAACCAAGCCCCGGGGACCCGAGAAGTTAGAGAGAAGGCAGAGAGAAAATTGAAGGAAACTTAGGAGTTAAGTTTTGAAATTATCTTTTGAAAATATCTAACTCTAGATATTTATAGGCCTCCATATTATTTTTTTTTAATTTTTAAAATTCGCACCGTAAGTCCCTGCAACCCCCGGGACTAACCCAGCAAGCTCAGATAAACCAAAACGTGCATCAAAATGCATATAAGCATATTAAAACAAAAATGCCAAAACGCGTTGAAAAATATCGAATATGCATATATATCAAAATGAAACGGTATAGGGTCTTACAACTCTCCTCCCTTAACGAATTTCACTCCCGAAATTCACTACAAGGTCACGAGGTGAACAACTCCGGATATCTAGCACGAACCCCGGACTCAAGCTCCCAAGTCCCTTCTTCAACCCCGTGATGAAGTCACTAAACTTTGACATAAGCAATCGTTCTCCCCCGTAACACTTGTTCCTTCGTATCAAGAATCCTCACAGGACGGTCCTCATACGTGATATCCTCATCAACTCGCAACTCAACCCAGTTCAGAACATGTGACAGATCTGGTTCATACCTCCGAAGCATGGAAACGTGAAACACATTATGCACAGATGCCAACTAAGGTAGCAAGGCCAGACGGTATGCTACCACCCCAATTCTTTCCAGAATCATGAATGGTCTAATAAAGTGCGGTGATAGCTTCTCGCTACGGCCAAATTTCATCAACCCTCTACGTGGCGAGACCTTCAAAAACACATGATCTCCCACTACAAACCCCAAAGGTCTCCTCCTCTGATCTGCATAACTCTTCTGGCGGCTCTGTGCTGTCACCAGAAGCTGACGAATCACTATAATCTTCTCGGTCGTCTCCCGTACTAGGTTGGGTCCCAAAATAACGATATCTCCCATCTCTGTCCAACACGCAGGTGATCTACACGGTCTACCATACAAAGCCTCATACGGTGCCATCTCAATACTGGCTTGATAGCTATTGTTGTATGCAAACTCTGCTAATAATATATGGTTCTCCCAAGGACCATGAAAATCAAGCGCACAGGCTCTCAATATGTCCTCCAAAATTTGGATGGTCCTCTCAGATTGACTGTCGGTCTGTGGGTGAAAAGCTGTGCTGAAAGTCAAGCTCATCCCCAAAGCCATCTGAAGACTCTGCCAAAAGTGCAATGTAAAGTGCGGGTCTCGATCAGAAATAATAGTCACCGGTATTCCGTGTAGTCGGACTATTTTCCAAACATACAACTTATCCAATCTGTCCACCGAAATTTGCACTCGAATGGGAAGAAAATGTGCCAACTTCGTCAGCCTATCAACCACAACCTAAACAACATCATGTCCCGTCGGCGATCGAGAAAGTCCCGATACAAAATCTATAGTGATATTCTCTCACTTCCACTCATATATAGGCAACGGCTGTAACAATCATGTCGGTCTCTGGTGTTCCACCTTTACTTGCTGACAAGTAAGGCACTGAGACACAAATCGAATCACGTCCCTCTTCATTTTTGTCCACTAGAACTAACGACGCAAGTCGTGATACATCTTCTTGCCTCCAGGATGCACTGCAAGACGTGAATGATAAAACTCATGTAGCACCTCATCACGACACGACTCTGGCACAAACAGTTGCCCTGTCTACTTCAAAATATGATTTGAACCCACCGTCCATCCTGCTGTGTCCTTCCCACTAGTAATGCGGTCCCGTATTTTCTAAGCCTCCTAATCGGTTCACTGAGCCTCTAACACGCGTGCAACCAATGCGGGCTGTGAAGCTACTTAATATAAGGTCACACCTGCCCCTATCTTTATGAGGCACAGATCAAACTCCCCAACATCTCAGCATATCCCATTCTCATATAGCCACAGAAGCTAATGAACCATGAGATCTCCGACTGAGCGCATCAGCTACGACATTTTCCTTTCCCAGGTGGTACTGCAAATCAAAGTCGTAGTCTCCCAACAACTCCATCCATCGTCATTGACGAAGATTTAAGTCTTTTTGTGAAAACAAGTATTTTAAGCTCTTGTGACAAGAGAAAACCTCGAAGTGCTCACCATATAGATAATGCCGCCATGTCTTCAAGGCGAAGACCACAGCTACCAACTCTAGATCATGGGTCGGGTAGTTCTTCTCGTGTGTCTTCAACTATCGTGAGCCATAGGCTACAATCTTACCTCCCTACATCATTACACAGCCCAAACCATCGTGTGATGCATCGTAATACACTGTATATCCCTGGCCTTGCTCTGGAATAATCAACACTGGCGCACTGGTCAATCTTCTCTTCAGCTCCTGGAAGGCTGACTCACAGGACTCGCTCCACACGAACACAACTCCCATTCGCGTCAGGTGCGTCATCGGTGCTGCCAACTTGGAAAAGTCCTTGACGAACCGCCGATAATAACCTACCAAACCTAGGAAATTGTGGATCTCAAAGATGTTCTTCGGTCGCTGGCAGTTCATCACAGCATCAGTCTTCGACGAGTCCACTGATACCTTATCCTTTGACACCACGTATCCAAGGAATCTCACCTCTAACATCCACAACTCACACTTCTCGAACTTCGCATACAAGTGATGTTCTCTCATAAGCTGCAAAACAACATGCAGATGCTCCTCATGCATCTCCCTCGTGGGTGAATAGATCAAAATGTCATCCACGGATACCACTACAAAATTATCCAGGTAAGGGTGAAAGATATGGTTCATCAAACCCATAAAAGTCGTAGGGGCATTCGTCATACCGAACGGCATGACCAGAAACTCGTCATGACCATAACGAGTTCGAAAGGCAGTCTTCGCTATGTCCTCATCCCTAATCCTCAACCGGTGATACCCTGACCTCAAGTCAATCTTCGAAAAGCAGCGCGATCCTCTCAGCTAATCAAATAGGTCATCAATCCTAGGCATAGGGTACTTGTTCTTGACCGTCACCTGATTCAGCTTCCTGTAATATATGCACAGTCTCAAAGACTCATCCTTCTTTTTCGTGAACAAAGCTGGTGCTCCCCATGGCGACGTACTTGGTCGTACAAACCCCTTGTCAAACAACTCCTGCAACTGCATTTTGAGTTCTTGCAACTCAGCAGGTGCAAAGTGATATGATGGCATAGAGATAGGAGCTGCTCCTGGAATAAGATCAATAGAGAACTCCACATCTCGGCTGAGTGGTAACTCAAATAGATCATCAGGAAAAACATCTAGATAATCACAGACCACAGGGGGTAGCTCTCCTCGAACCTCACCCATCTCATCCAACCTGAGAGCATAACAGAGGAAACCCAAGTTACCTCGAACCCGTGCGGCACCTAGCATAGACACCAAGCCCTCTTCTCGATCACCCACAAAGTAGAAGCAGTCACCCTCCGGTGTACAAATCGACACCCTCTGTCACTCACAATCTATAAAGGCACGATAAGTAGTCAGTCAGTCCATCCCTAGGATGACAACAAACGTAGTCATGTCTAGAATGATAAAATTAAACTCTAAACAATGATCGACGACTCCTAACTCACACAATTTGAAAACTGTACCCAACACCGCATTCCCACTGACTAGGGTCTTTACGCTTAATGCATTACCTAATGGGTCTACCCTCAACTCCAAGGCAAATGCAAAGGCAGAAGATATGAAAGAATGTGATGTTTCTATGTCGATGAGGACACTGGCCCATGATCTAAAGACTAGAAGAGTACCTCTGATCATGGCTGGAGCAGCTGCAGCATTAGATACAATTGGTGCTTTGGAAGCACTGCGATTAGCAAGAACGTAAGCCCTAGCCTGCTGTGGTTTGGTCTGTCCACCATAACCCTGAGTAGTCGGCTGCCTCACAGACTGTGCTGAAGTACCTCCCTTTACAAACCTAGATGACTGGGCCCTAGGTTGCTGAGGAGTCTACCATCTTTGCGCATATGGAGTAGATGGCGCTCCTGTCGCACTCGGAACATTCCCTTCCCAGGGATAGTATCTGCGAATATGCCCGGACTGACCACACCCAAAGCAGATAGGTGGGTCTCTTGTCTGTGACTAGACGAACGCTGAACTCTGTACCTGGCCCTTCTGCGGGCACTCAACTAAACGATGCCCCGGTTGTCCGCATCGATAACAAATTAGCCATCTCTGCTCTAGTCTTCCTGCCAAGGCCACTAAAGGTGCAGGTGTGGACGACTGCGGCTGATACGATTCGACAAAATGAGAATTAGGTCCAGACGACCTTTGGCGCTTTCTCCCGCGCCTCTGGAACTGTGCATCTCCACTACCTTGCTAACTCCCACTCTTTCGAACTCTGCGGCTCTCTGCCAGCGAGTTCTCTACTCGAATAGCAGCTTTCACTAGTGCAATGTACACATCCAAACCCAGAGCTGCAATCCTGTCCTTGATGGCAGGTCGAAAGCCCCTCTCAAACCTCTTGGTGCGCAACTCCTCTGTAGATACCATCTCAGCCGCGAACCGCGACAGATTCGCGAACTTGGTCTCATACTGGACCACAAAAAGGTTCCTCTGAACAAGGGAAAGGAACTCCACTCGGTATGTATCTCTCGATGATATCGGGAAATACTTCTCCAAGAAAACTCTCGTGAAAGCAGCCCACGTATCATCCACTGTAGTCTTGGCAAACTTCCACCACTCTCTAGCATCTTTCCGCAGTTGGAACACTGCCAACTACACACGCAAAGAATCCTTCTCGATATCCAGAGTATCAAAGATAGATGTGGTCACTTCCAACCACTCAGTAGCAACCTTGGGGTCCGGCTCCCCAAAAAAGGTCGGAGGATCCAATCGCCAAAATTTCCTCGTAGCCACAGAGGCTCTTGGCTCAGGAGTCCTCACTCTAGCCCTGGATGCCTCAACCATAGCTCTCATAGTGGCAAGCATCTCTTGCATGACGTCAGCACTGCCCACCTGTTCCTGTGGGGCATGAACGTCTCCCTCCTCTAAAACCTGAACATAAGCACGACCTCGGCCATGGCCCCGTCCCCGCACTCCCCGCGTGGACATAATTCTATACAAAGCAGATAATGAGATTAGCTTTCATACAACATGCTACTGCGTAACATAAACACATAAGCAGGTTAACACATAACCACTTAAGGTAACGCAACACATCTCATGTACTGAGGAGAATGAACAAGACAGACGCATTAATTTGGATAACTTATTCGGATTCTTTGTTAGAAAATACGTCATCCAAACGCGTCTCTAACTTGGCTCCCAAATTTGTTAATTCAAACGCCCGAAGGCAAGACTAATCCATCCTAAGACCCATCCTTCATACTCATAGATACACCAACTATCATGCTTATCAAGCTATGAGCATGTCATAAAAACATTTATACACATGCAAGCAAGTATCAGTAATCAACTTCACCAGGTGATAAACCCGCTTCCCATGGCTCTTAGGTATTCGAACCTAGAGCTCTGATACTAAATTGTCGCTTCCCAAAACCCAGGGTCACGTAAAAATCTACTTCAGGAACATGCATACCAAAAAGAAAAATTGCATACAGTATATCGCCTTATGGCGTACAAAACCTTCCTTCAGGAACATGCATACCAAAAAGAAAAACAACAAAAGTCTTCCGCCATCTGTCACCACGGGCACCACAAAATCTACTCAAGCTCATTCTCCATATCACCACCTGAAAATGGTTTTGTACAAAAAATCCCACACCGTGAGCCGAAACCCAATAGAAACAGATTATAAAACTGTAAAGCAGGATGTACAATTATATGGTGGGAGCTAACTCAACCACAAGTAAAACCATGCATTATAACTAATGCAAACAACAATTAAAGAAAATTATAGTCAAACGTTGTTTTTCACTCAGATCACACACACCGAGAAAAATAAACTGGTAAAACAGTATGCTCCACTCGGGTCACACAGTCAAGGAGAAAGATAAAAATAGTTTTCTCCACTTGAGCCACACAGCCGAGGAGAAAATATAAAATGAAATCCTATGTACCCACTCCGTCATAAGGGGACAGATGTAGCAACTATAGACTCATGCCCTTTGACCCAATCCTTACACATCGTAGGACCGGTTAGGTAAATGCAAGTTCTACACGAAGCCACCACAATATAAAAGCTTAGTTTACAGGTTCAACATCCCGAGGGAACAAAGCACCTAACCACCTAGTTTACGGGAATTAGCTCGAAGGACTAAGGTACCTACTCTGCGCACATTTTTGAACTTCCACCGAGGGCAACTCGTGTCAAATAACCGCTATCCCGATACATCTAGAGAATCATTTATCAAAACTAAAACTTTTTTCACATTTATACATTAAACATATATATCTAGATCCAATCCATCAACATGGAGATCAAGATCCATATATCCACATGGAGATCAAAATAAAACATGTAAAAACATGAGTTCAAAACTATACAACATATGTATAAGAAGATCCAACCCATCTACTATGGAGATCAATGCATGAAAATGCATAGTTTTCATTAAAACATTTTAAAAGTTGAGCCTTAATGCCACAAGTTAGCCCTAAACCTTCAAAATTATAATTTTTAAAGATGCATCCTCAACAACCTAGGTTCAGTTGACTTGACCCACCCTCCAGTCGATTGAAAATCACACTGGAAAAAGCCTAAAATTCCAAAATCACGGTCCAGTCGACTGACCTCATGGGTTCAGTCGACTGAACCCACCAAACCATGATCCAGTAGACTAACCCCATGGGTTCAGTCGACCGAACCAGCCTAGAAAATGTTTTTCACCTACGATTTTGCCATTTTAAACCCAAGATGAAGCCTCGATGCTTCCATCTCTCACCCATGAGCTCACACATGCTCAAGCCTATCACTAAAGGCTTCAAAAGAAACATCAAACACCGTTTTCATACAACCGAAACGACGAAAAAAGATTTTTAAACCAAAAACTCACTTTTTCCAAACATGAAATACCTTTTCATGAATAAAAGATGGTAAAGATGCGTAAGATTACATACGACACCCTCTAACAACTTTAAACTCTAGAATCCTATTTCGGTGAGTTAAGAACTCGACGCCTCGATTTGCGTGCAAAATAGAGTTTCGTCGGAATAAAATTCCGTCCAAATGGATGCATAGAGCACGATACCTATAACAAGGATCGGCTGTTGGTCCGTCAAAAACTAAGCCCCGGGCCCTTAAGAAGTTAGAGAGAAGGCAGAGAGAAAACTAGAGAAAACTTAGGAGTTAAGTTTTGAAAATATCTTTTGAAAATATCTAACTCCAGATATTTATAGGTCTCTCAAATATTTTTTTTTTGAATTTTTAAAATTCGCACCGTAACTCTCTGCAACCCCCGAGACCAACCTAACATGCTCAGATAAACCAAAATGTGCATCAAAACGCATATAAGTATATTAAAACGAAAACGCCAAAACGCGTTGAAAAACATCGAATATGCATATATATCAAAATAAAACAGTACGGGGTCTCACATGCATCACGCATAACCATCTTCATATGTCATGCATATGTTCATTATTTGCCTTTTTCTTACGAGTTTCGGCTCATGTTGTTTAACAACATTTCAGGTGATAGCAAAAAAAATATTTTGGACTGAGATGATGGTCGCCGAAGCCTTTTTGAGTAGTGGATAGAATTACCCTTTATTTATACCATCTTTTGAGAAAAGAAATTATAAAGATGTAATTCTTTCTTGAAATTTGAATAATCGTTTTGTGGGTTGGAGTAACCCTTTGTAAGACCCTAAGGTTATGTTCACATATTTTGTATGCATGTGAGGCGATGGATTTGTACTTCGAATCAAATTTCTTGATTTTTGAATGAAATATTATAGTTTTAAATGTTGAAATTTCAAGTTTCGGGTTAGATGGACTTGTTTTATTTTCAAATGCATGTTTTACCTTATATTTGAGCATATCAAAAAAGCATGTTTGAGACTTGTAATAATCAAATATTTTTTTAACTCTTAGAAAAAATTTCAGAATTTTGGCCAGGATGCTCTCGGGTGCCTCACCGCTTGAGCGGTGGAGGGCCCGCTCGAGCAGATTCTGTTTGGTAGTTTTTATCAAAAATTGTTTTGGAACAGGATTTTCCTAAATATATTTAAACTACATTTTGGGTTATAAATTGACTATTTTTCAGGGGTTGCGTTTCAAAAGAAATGATCACCTTATTTGGAAAAATTTTCTATCTTTTCTATATTTATTTTATTGTTTTGAAATCGGGGCGTTACAGTTTAGGTAAGATACAATGTCTTATTTAATGTAAACGAGACATTTTTTGAACAAAAGAGACATTTAATAGATTACAAAAAAGAGAACTTTCATTTATCCTTTTAATAATATATATTGTTTTATTGGGTTAATATAGAATTGAGTTATTTAATAAACAATAACTCATTCATGCATGAAATGAATTAATGGAATGTATACTTTGTTTTAAAAATGTCTCATCTAATAAGAAAAATGAGACATTGTGAAATGTCTCATTTCTCGACTAAAATATTATCTTATTTTTTATAGAAGATGTACCACTGAATTTTCTATCGGAATCATTCTGGTTATCTACAAATCAAAACGAATGTAATATCCAAGCAACAATCCACTTACACCGAAATCATGTGCATATGAAGCAGAATCAGTGCCGACAAGTCGCCCTTTCCACACATAAACAGTTGGTAGCTCGAAATGTCTAGATTATCAACAATCGATGGTTTGGATATCACTACATATACCATCGGAGCTGTTGGAGGATAATTCCTCAACTTCTCTATTTCTAACAGCTTTGGTCGCGACACCGACTAGTTCTTACCATAAAAAATCGATTTTGAGAGGTTCAGACCGACGTCTACTGATCTGGCTAACTCGTTTGCCATTTGGTTGGAGTTTTACTGAAAGAAAAGAAGTCTAATTAGAGAGTGAGAGTAAAATGTGTGTTTTAGTGATGAGAGAGAGAGAGGTTATATCGTCTTCCCAAAGGTCTCATGTATAGGGAGACGTATATTTGCCAAGAATAATTATAAATTTTAAAAATAAGACCTTATAGAATAATTAAAAAATAATTAGAACTTATTTCTAAACAAGTCCACTAAATGGGACCTCAAATTAATGTTTTCAATAAAATTTTAGTAAAAGTTTGGAACCCTAAATTTTAATAAAAATTTAGGGGCCTAAAACAATTTCTTTATTGGGTAAGATTTTATTAATTTTATTAGAGACGGCTTATTTTATTAGTGGATTTAATAAATAATATATTTTTTTAGTTGACTTTCTCAATATGAATTATTTTTTTAAAGTTGACATAAATGAGGGTAGTGTATAAATTTAGAGTCTCGTTAAAATTGGGCTTGACATATGAATTGCCCTTGACTTAGTAGCCGAAGTACATTTGAAAATGTTTTTCTCAAAAAAGTTTGTAGTTTTAAAAAATTTAAAATCCAGCTTTTAAGAAGTTAATTTCAGTTTATTTGGAGTCTTATATAACTTTTTTTCCTTTTTTTTTTGATTGATAGGAGTCTTTTGACCTGAAAACCGAAGAAATTGAACCAACGCCCAGAGATGTGAAATCGAAGTTTAAACTATCAATAAATAAAGAAAAACACGGAAATAAAAAATAAAAAATGAAAAATGAGGCTGTTGTGTTTATCTATCTGCCTATATATGAGTATTTCAGGGGTTGTGGTTCCTCCAATAAATGAAAAATACTTTTTGCGGCGCTAAAATAGTATTTTCGACGACATTTTGCCAATGTAAAAAGTCTATTTTGTAGTAATGAATGCAACAAATACAATGTGAAAGCTACTACCACAAGTTTTATCAAATTATTTCTTTATAATTATTTAAAATTGCGCATACATTTGCACACATGAAGCCACAAGTCGTCTATGGCATGGGTTTTTGACATTCTTGTCCACAATCCTGCGTACAATTATTGTAGCCATGATAACAATTGGCACAACAACAAAAGTTGCTCCCACCATCACAATTACAGGCTGCACAATAAGGTATTGTTATAATTTCTTTTTTCCCAATCCTACTAGCTCTCACTCTTAAAACCCCAACATCTTGCTCTCCTTCATTGTTGCCGACCATGCCTAAACATAAAGCAAAAAGAAATTAATGCCCAAGTCATATAATATTTGGGCAATAAATAACAAAACTGAATGAAAACTAAGATTTCTAATGTAATTTCAATTAATTGATGAGTTTATTAGGTACATTTTGTTATTTCAACTGTACAAGATGTCGTAAATATTAACACTGAATTGATTCATTTTTTTTTTTTTGTGAAATAGATGTTGTAAATGTTTCATGAAAATTTGTATTAAGATTCGTTTGACAAGACCATTTGAACGAGTTGTTTGCATAAGGATGAATATATATATGTTAAGCTAGGTGTATTGTATTCTATCGAACCTATATTTATTGTATGATTTTTTATCTATATGTAATTGGGTTAGGATGAGATTAAAATCTACTAGTGATTATGTACAGGGTTATAATAATATGGGCTCGTGAATTTTAGGGTTTTCACGTGTGTATGCGCCTATAAATAGGACACTAGTAGAATTCTAAGGTTTAATATGTGCGTAAACAGAAAATTGTGAGGTTAGTTGGTAGAGAAAATGGAGACAGGTACTGTACTCTTTCACATTCGACGTTAGTGAAATATTTTCTCTCTCGCTCGTAGAAGTAGGCAGGTGTGGGCCGAATCACGTAAATCTTTGGTGTTTATTATTTTTTGCTTTTGCGCGTAATTTTTTGCTTTCGTTTGCATTTGAAAAGTAGTGTTCAAATTTCAACAATATATACATAACACAAAGAGGGACAAGCATTTAAAGGAAATAAAGAAAGATTATAATGAAACTTACATTTATGAGAACCAAAAAGGGTTAGTGGTATAAAAAAGAAGAAAACCAATTATGATGTGAGAAAATTTGTAGTTTCCATGAAGGTGTGAACGAGAGGATCCTGATGCAATAGTAATAGGATATATATAAAACACAGGAAGGAAGAAGCCTTTAGTGAAAATAAGAAAAGATTATAATAGAACTTACATTTACGAGAACTAAAAAAGGTTAGTAGTATGAAAAAGAAGATAACTAAATATGATGTCAGAAAAAGAAGATAACCAAATATGATGTGAGAAAATTTATAGTTTCCATGAAGGTGTGCACAAGAGGATTCCGATGCAATAGTAATAGGATATATTCATATAACATAGAAAGGAAGTAGCCTTTAAAGGAAGTAAGGAAACATTGTAATGTAACTTACATTCTTGAGAACCAAAAAGAGTAAGTAATATGAAAAAGAAGATAACCAAATATGATGTGAGAAAATTTGAAGTTGCCATGAAGGTGTGCCCGAGAGGATTCCAATGCAATAGTAATAGGATATATTTATAACACAGAGTGTGAGAAGCCTTTAAAGGACTCTAGGATAGATAAATTAATCAATAAATATGAAAGTTTTAAGATGCATAAAGATGAAACTATATCTAACATGTACACTCGTTTTACTCACATTATTAATTCCTTAATGCACTTGAAAAAATTTACCAATCATATGAGTTGTTAAGGAAAGTACTCAAAGTCTTGCCACCCATTTGGGAAGCTAAGGCCACAGGAGTGTTACCCCCAGTGGTGTGCGACTATTGGGATGTCTTCCCTGACGATCTTTTTGAGTTACCACCGAGCCGAGATGTGGAGTTCTCCATTGATCTTGTTCTGGGAGCTGCTCCTATCTCTATGCCATCGTACCATTTTGCACCGGCTGAGTTGCAAGAACTCAAGGTG
>JAOTRH010292361.1:0-112257 GCA_034768845.1 Heliamphora exappendiculata | reverse complement strand
TCAGCTGTAGATGCCATAGACTGATGCTGGCTTTGCAGAACATCCGACATAGATGCCAGGATGTAACAGCAAGCCATCCGATCAGCCTTCACCCATTTCTCATAATCTTCGATCTCATGTTCGGTTGATCCATTATGAAGAATGGGAGGACATGGGTCATGCAACACAAACCTATAGTCGTCAGAAGTCAAAACAATATCGAGGTTCCATTTCCACGTGAAAAAGTTTGATCCAGTTAGTTTATATTCCTTGAGAATTGCCGCAAGTGGATTGAATGATCCCATTATTAATCCTGAAAAACAAAAGAGAAAAATTTTTAAATTCTTTTATCAAATTAGAGTCCCTCAACCTATTAATTTAAAAAAGAATTATTGACAGCCCGAATCTTTCGTGATTAAGCAAGCCACGTAGTGTGGACGTCTACTACTCAACACCCGTAGACAGACATGCCAGTCTATTAATTTACTGTCGAAATCAAATATCATAACGAAAAACCACCGACCCAGAGTCACATCAATTGATAGAACACGTAGTATGGACGTCTAACAATTACCGAACAAAAAACTATTAGGTTTTTCATTCCTTGATATAGGACATTCCATGTAAATTAAATAGTCTATTAATTTTGGTCTCCACAAATAAAAACAGTGACTCCTTAGGAAGCATATTTTTATTCACGGGTTAAGCATATAACCATTACCCTTAATTTGAAAATACCGTGTCAAAACCCTGAGCCCGGTGTGAACGAACCCTACTTCGCACTATTTTCAAATCTGCTTCTTTTAAAGATTCGTACCGGAGATACCATGATTATAGCCCTTTCTTAGGGAGACCGAAAGTTGAAGCCGGCGCGCGAGTTATAACCACATCTCCTACGAACGTGTAATGGAGATCGTAGAATTTATCTGTGACTAAACCCTTCTCTCACTTAATATTTTAATAATTGAGAATTTTTTCTTTTTGTTCATTTTAAACGATTAAACATATTTTAATTCCCGATTAAAATAAATTCAATTTTAATCAATTAAAATATTTCTTGTTTAACCATAATAAAAAAAACTTTCTTATTTAATTTTGTGAAAGAAATTAATTACCCGGGTTTTAATTAAAAAAATTTAATTAATTTTAACACAAAAATTAAATAAATAATTATCTACTTATTTTTCCGTTTTAAAAATATTTTAGGATTATTTATTTTATAAACCCGTTTTTCCTATTATGCTTTCGATAATAAAATCATGCATAAAAGAAAAAAGTAAATAAAATAAAAATCATCCACGCAATAAAATAAAATAAATAAATAAATAATTAACTAATGAAAAAATAAATATTAATTAAGTCGTTCTGATCCGGTCCATCCGTTTAATCTTTTAATCCGACGGTCTCGAATTAAATATTAAACGCTTAGGGTTTTGGAACCCTAAACGAGCCGTCAAACACTCGAAACTTTTTCTCAGCCTCCGGACCACCTTCACAGCCCCGGACCACCACTGGAACGCCGGAAAATGCTGAAAAAGAAGCCCAAACAGCCCCTTAAGTTGCCAAAAAATCTGCTGTGCATGCAATACTGCGCCGCCTTTTTCCAGCCGTTGTTTGACCGCCTTGCCGCCACTTTTGAACCCCCAAAAAATTATGGTAGGTAGAGCACATCGAGGTATTGATCTTCAAAAAATATTGCACCAAAATACGATGTCGAAGTGGCCCAAAAAAATCCTCAAAGGTCCAAAATTTTTGCAATGGCAAAAATTCAGCACCTCCGTTTGGCCTCCGTTTTGACCGCCTCGCCGTCGCCGTTGAACCGCCACCGAACCACCATCGGATAGCCAACGAACAACCTTAATTTTAGCAAAAAAATTGCATCAAAAAATATTGCCAAAAGCCTCGAAAACAAGCCCCGAAAATGGCGCCACTGTTCTAACCGAACAGGCTATTGCCACCGCTGCCTTGTTCTTCTTCTTTCATTTTTGTTCCTCGTTTTACATGATCCGATTACAATATTAATCCAGAAAAAAGTGAATAAAATAATAGATTACATCGTCAAAAACCTATATCCCACGTAGGAGGCGTACAACCGATCTAATCTCGAACCAAAATCGTCGACATAAACGATTAAAAAAACGATATAAACTGTACATGCATTTAACCGGATTATAATGACATTGGCTGCAAAACAAAGGTTAGCACAATGGTTTTTCATGAAAAATGCAACCACGGCTCTGATACCATTGTTGGAGCGAAAATAAAAAGTTTTGAACCGATGTCGTGACCGTAAAAAACGCCGTGTGCCTTTTTCATGGAAACAAAGAACAATATTAATCTAAATAGTATAATACATTTATGAAACTTGTCGAAAAGTTTCAAGAAGTCCCGAATACATTGAAGACGACCTTGCAACCTTCTCACATATGTCCCGAACACACTACGACGATCACGGTGAGTGGGCACCGATACCGATCGAAGAGTTCTCTACACTTTTGGTTTCTTCTCACACTTATCTCTAGAGAGGCAAAATTAATTGCCAAATCAAGAGAGGGGGTGGCAGCTATGAGAGGGGATTCCGAAGAAGTATAGGACTCGGGCTAATCGTACAAGAAAACCAGATATCCCTAACTCTGTTCTCGAGCTAGATCCTTTCCCGTACGAGCCAAAACTTATTCCACTAAAGGTCCTTACTGAACTCCCGGCCCTAACTCAAATTATGTCTTGAGTTTTCAAATTTTAAATGCACTGAATTCTCTCCGCGTTTAAGATATGGATTCTCGATAAATAAATTAGGTTACTGACTACCCGATTTAATTATCCTCTTTTCCTCGCAACCGCCGCACCGCTTAACCATTTGATATGCCGGATCTGAAGATTCACTGTACAGGTTTAGCATAATCAAACCTATAAGCAAAGCATACGAGGGGAAACTCCTCAACCTAAATTAGACGTGGTTTCCGTAAGTTGATTATCAGTCATTAGACAAATAACGCCAGTACCCAATTCATCGGTATTGTTGATATCATGGAAAAAATCTCAACCATTGATGACTCAAAGTACTGTACATCATCTGAACACAATTAATCAATCACTTCGGGATTAAGAGTTCGTGCAATACATGATAATACGGGATGTGGATCAATTCATATAGTTAGTATAGAATCGATCATCCCGTTGATCCTGCTCAATACACTCTAAGTGTACTAACACATCGAGCTCTAACATCGAATTCTCAAAACCTGAATTCGATCCGTTCGACCTTGCCAAGACCAGCTGCTATAACGATGTACTATAATCGTACCAATAGAATGAACGGGTCCATTGTGATTGTGAGCCTACCTGTATAATCTGTCAAAATCTTTGACCCAATCTTCCGTGCAGCACGCACCAAGTCAAATACTGGACAGAATATACGAACTATGCATTCATTCATCACAAATATAATTATGAAACCACAAATATAAAATCATCTCAAATGTTTCTCATTAATATGCCAGGGACCTAGAATAAAATATATAAAAAGCATAATTTTTTAGTATACATTCCCAACAAACACTGACTAAGATATTTAGAATTGGGCATGTTAAGAATGTAACTAATCAAAATCAACTATTAAGCATGTGAACGAGGTAATTAAAACCTATTGATAACAAATGAAAAGGGAAAAGCATGCAATTCTTAAATTAAAATTCAAATTTTAACCCAACCTCTCCACGGGAATAGAAAATGTGGAGAGGGAAATGCCGGGGTTCCAACAATAATACCTATAACGCGATATCCCAAATGAATCCTCAAGTCATGGTATGTAGTGATCGTCTCTTCAATTGCCTAGAAATTCCTAATTCCAGTACTCCGGGAGAGAAGGATAGTAGTACGAGTCGGGGTGTGAGTTAATAATGCAACGGAGTGTCGACGTCTCCAAATCGTCCTCTAAAAATTATACCAAAGGTACGTTTATATAGAAAATACCACCTGTGGTGCTGAGATTTTAGGTTTGGCTAAAAAATAGAGGGAATTCAAGAATTATTTAGAAAATCTTTTAACACCTTAAAAACCAAAAGATTTTGAAAATTCTTTTTATTTAAAAATGGAGATGACACTTGATTTTTGAGAAAAATCAAGAAAAACAAAAAAGAATCACTGATCTTTAAAATGTTTAACCAGAGAAAATATGAGTTCGGGGGCTAAAGTACGAATCAAAAAAGTTATAAGGCAGCCCGCTCGCCCAACCACGAGGTTGGCATCTATGAATCGTTATTAGTTCTTTAATCATATTTCTCAAATGCATACAAATATAAAAAATAGGGATAAAGAGAGAGTATCCAAAATTAAATAGTAAAAATACATAATCTAGCATATAAACACGCCAAAACGACAGCTAGATGTAAAAGGAACCCTAAATCCTAAGCATGCAAAGTCTAAGTAAAGGATACATGGTGCAAATCGCATGTGATGAACAAAAAATGAAATCAATTAAACTAAAAAATCCTAATCATATTACTAAGTAAGCATATCATGATTATAAAGATAAACAATTCTAAAGGTTTGTGAATCTTAATCATGTTGGAAATACATTACAGATTGCATACTGGATACCAATAAAATACTCTAAAAGGAATGAACAAACTACTTGGAACGACTTTGAGCTACTGGAAATGAAAAACTTGTGACCGTGACATACAAATGTTGCGGTCGTAAGGAAAATGGGACATAATTGCACGAGCGCAACATTGAATGTTGCGACCATGAGAATGTCAGTGCTACAATGACACGACCACAATATTGATTGTTGCAACCGCATGGTGTGCAAGCACTATTTTGCTAAATTCTAATGAACAAAGTGCAGGATGCAAGCATAGTTATGCAATAAACTAAAATCTAAAGAACAGTGTGCAGAATTATAGAAACTAATTATGACTTATTCTAATCAAAACAAAATCTATGGCGTGAAAATTTTAATATAAACTAAAATCCTAGAATTAAGCATGCTAGCAATGTAATTAAAAGCAATATAACCAAATGACAACAAATTAAAGCATAGTTATGCAAATCATCAATTGAAATATGAAAATTAACCCGACCTCTCCACAGGGGTAGAAGATGTGGAGAGGGAAGTGCAGGGGATCCAATGTAATACCTAAGTCGCAATAACCCGGGTGTGTCCTCAAGTCATAAGGTGTGACGATCAATGCTTGTCTGTCTAGTCGTCAGGAAATAGTTCCACTCTAGTACTCGGGCAATATAGTGGGCAGTGATATGAGTCGGTAATCCAGCAGAGTATCGATGTACTTTAATTGTATTTCATAAAATGGCCGCATATCGACGTCGCAGATTCGTTCCCTTAGAATCGTACCAAAGGTACATTTGTATGGAATACCAACCAATGAGGTGCTGCCACGTTAAAAGGTCATACTAGGCTAAAAAAGGTTACAGTTGCTACCTTCAAAGGTTGCGATCGTAAGGATCATGGTTGCAACCGTAACAAAGTATAGGGTTTCCAAGAGTTTAACATTGCAATCGCAATACTCAATATAACAGTTGCAAGGTTCAAAGGTTGTGGGTGAATTACTTGGGCCGGTGAACAACTAGGTCACAAGGTTGGAATGTTGCGGCCTCAAGGTTCAACAACTGTGATCTTGTGGTTTGATTTCACGGAGAACTGGATTCGGATAGCTTCCTAGAAATCATTCAAAGACATCATCTCACTCGGTTTTCATCATTAGACTCACCCGGATAAGCCTGAGATTTGGCAGGGTCAAATTAGGGTGTCTACAGTTATCCCTCTTTGACACAACTTGCGCAGTAACGCGTGATGCGATTTATGTCAAAGACCTAGAGACAACATCCATTTGACTGAGCTACCAATCTTAAGCTAGAAAAACACACAATCATGCAGATGACGGTGATCGTGCTCAAAATTTCGATAAGCTACCTACGTATCTTTTTGCTGAGGATCAGACCAAAACATAGTTCCGGGACAAATGCAAAAGATGCAAAACGCAAATGTAACACATGATGCAGATACTAAGCATGATCAACAAATACCCTAAAGATTGAGTCAAGATCTACAAGGAGTACAAACAATAATTCAAAGATCGAGCCAAGATTTAAGAATTTGGCAAGGGATAAAAAATAATCAAAAGGATTGAGTCAAGATCCTAGAAATTATCTTAAACAGAAAAGCAACACGAATTAATCAGTCGAGTCAAGACCTAAAAATTCAAAACAAACACGAGATAAAACTAATTGAAAAGCATAGTCAAGACTTTGCAATTATTTTCATCGGGAGAAAACCACAAATTAATAGGTCAAGTTAAGACCTAAAAATTCAGGACGAAAACGACATAAAAATAATTAAAAAATCGAGTCATGATTTTAAAACTATTTTTATCAGAAGAAAATCATAAATTAAAAAGTCGAGTCAAGTTCTAAAAATTCGGGATGAGAATGAGATAAAAATAATTAAAAAGTCGAGTCAAGACTTTAAAACTATTTTTATCGGGAGAAAATCATAAATAAATAGGTCAAGTCAAGACCTAAAAATTTGGACGAGAACGGGATAAAAATAACTAAAAGGTCGAGTCAAGATTTTAAAATTATTCTCATCAGAAGAAAATCACAAATTAATAGGTCAATCATGACTTAAAAATTCGGAACGAGAACGGGACAAAAATAATTAAAAAGTCGAGTCAAGACTTTAAAATTAAATTTAACAGGAAAAAACCACAAATTAAAAGGTCGAGTCAAGACCTAAAAATTCAGAACAAGAACGGGATAAAGTCGAGTCAAGATTTTAAAATTAAATTTATCGGGAGAAAATTACAAATTAATAAGTTGAGTCAAGACCTAAAAATTCAGAACGAGAATGGGATAAAATAATTTAAAAGTCGAGTCAAGACTTTTATAACTATTTTAAAACCCCAAAACAAGGAACCGAACAATCCCTTAAGAACAAACACAACCCTCAAAACGTAATCATTACAAACATATGTGAACCTGCAACAATCGAACCTTGCGGTCGCAGGGTTCGAAGCTCTAGGGCTTGACATGACCATTGGGACTGGTTGCGGTTGCCAGCATCTTTTCGAACATTCCCTACGGTCGCGAAAAAAGTCTTCAATAACCATAAAGGCCCTCCAGACACGTGGATCAGCCTCACTTGCATCCTCTACACTCTTTCATCCCTCTCTCAATTCCTCAAGGCTTTTGAGACTTTCTTTGGTATTTTCTTTGCTTTTTGGCGCTTCCCCACCGCACAGGATGTATACGCTACTTCTGTTCCTTCCCTTCTTCTACATGGCAGGTCATGGCCACGAAAATGATGATCTTGGGGCACACCACGGGCCCTCTACTACTGGCAGCGCATCTATAGGCGCCATTGGGGGTGTTGGCTCCAGTGTTCCCGCCGGTGGGACCTCTGTCCCTCATCCCTCTACTTCTATGGGGGAGATGGATATACTTGTGACCGAGGCTAAGAGGTTTTTTCGTTGTGCTGTTGAGGATCACGATAGAGCGGCGCGGGCAGCAGTAGCAGCACGGGCAGCAGTAGATCAGGCAGCGACGGATTAGGCAGCTGCTGAGGTTGAGATAGCGGGTTTCTTAGATCCCCACGCTGGCGAGGGTATTCTTACTCCATTTGACGCTCTTCATTATGCTTCAGCTCCTCACCGTATGAGGCCCAACAGGATGAGGAGATACGAGCTTCCAATTGCCAATGTCACTCCTGACCTCCTTCTTTGCGAGCCGCATGTTCACCTTTCTCGCCAGAATCACGTGGTAGGTCCTCATTTCTTATTTCTCAATTTCAAAATGTCGAAGCATGCTTGTATCTTTATTCTTAAACATAGATATATGTCTAGGATCCTCTAATACTTGCGATGTGATGTATGTGATTACAGGACTCAAAACAAATTATCCCAGTTAAAATGCAATAACGTAATTAATTTAATAAACCAAAGGGACTTATAATGGACATAAATGGTACTCAAACACAATTAATATTAAAAGGACAAACCTGGACATTGGACTATGGATCTAATAGAATACCTGGGCAACTGGAGTTTTCGGACAAACACTTAGATGCTAGGGTTTAGAACACAAGTGCCTAGGAGGCAAAGCTTAGAATCACTGGGGCTTGGCAAACCTAGAGATCATCTCACGAACCTAAAACCTAGGATTTTTTAGTAGAGATTTGCCCAGCGTACCAGGGCTTAAGGTGCCTAGCTCACTAGGGCTTAATAAACCTAAGACACCGTTTAGAGTTACGAATACCTAGATAATTCCTTGCATATGACTAGGATTTGATTTACTTGGCACACTAGAGCTTAGAAAACCTAGGGATCATCTCACGAACCTATGACCTAGACAGCACTTCGCATATGACTAAAGTTTGAAACAGGATTTGCCTAGCGCATCACGGCTTAGGGTGCGTAGCTCACTAGAGCTAGAAAGACCTAAGACACCATCTAGACTTAGGAATACCTAGATAATGCTTTGCTTATGATTAGGGTTTGATTTTTCCTGGTGCACCAGGACTTAGAAAACCTAGGAACCGTCTCACGAACCTAGAACCTAGACAATGCTTCACATATAACTAGAATTTGAAACAGGGATTGCCTGGCACACCAAGGCTTAGGATGCCTAGCTCACTAGGGCATGAGAGACCTAGGACACCGTCTAGACTCTAGAGTACCTAGATAATCCTTCGCATGCGACTAAGATTTGATTTTGCATGGCATACCAGGGTTTAAAAAACCTAGGAATTGTCTCACGAACCTAGGACCTAAACAACGCTTCGCATATGACTAAGGTTTGAAACATGGTTTGTCTGGCACACCAGGGCTTAGGATGCTTAGCTCACTAGGGCTTGGGAGACCTAAGATACTGTCTGAACTTAGGAATACATAGACAATGCTTCGTATATGACTAGGATTTGATTATCCTAGCGCATTAGGGCTTAGAAAACCTAAAAATCATTTCACAAACCTAGGACCTAGATAACACTCCGCATATGACTAAGGTTTAAAATAGGATTTGTCTGGTGTACCAGAGCTTAGAATGCCTAGCTCACTAGAGCTTGAGAAACCTAAGACACCGTCTGGACTTAGGAAGACCTAAACAATGCTTCGCATATGACTTGGATTTAATTTTGCTATTTCTTTCATACTTTTTGCATTCCATCTAACCTAACTACTTTTATTATGTCAACTGATTGTCTTCTCTTTGCTTTCACAGGCTGGTCGACCCATCTGAGGTTTCGGTGGCACCAAAGATATACTAGAGTGGTATGCTGCTCTCCCCGCCCCTAGCCGAGCTTTTGTCTTTGGTTCTAGCTTCGCTCGCTTCATACCATTGCAGGGTGAGACCAACAATGACAGGATCCAGATGACAGCACTGGTGGAGAGGTAGTGGGAAACCACCAACACATTCCATTTCATAACGTTCGAGGTGACATTAACTCAAGTTGACTTTGCCATGCTCACTGGTATCTAGGTTGGAGGCAATCCCATCCCATTGTATCCCAAAATCCCACGATCAGTAGAGGCTCTTACCTATTTCTTGGGTACAGTTCCGACCCAGATAAACCAAAGACGTGTCAGGTATACCTAGGTTTATTCTTAGTTCCGTCATTTCCACTGCACTAAGCCCCGCCACTAGGATTAGGTTGCTCGAGCTTTCCTATTGTATATGTTCGGTGTCTCCTTGTTCGTAAAAAAGGAGAAGACCATCCATCTTCATTATCTAGGAGCCCTCTTCCACCTAGACTAGGTCGGGTCGCGTCATATGATTGAGGAGGCGCAACTCTTGCTACCCTCTACGGCTCTATGAGGGTAGTGACGTGGATCCCATAGGAGCTGAGTGTAGGGGGATACTGGAGGATCTGGGAGATATATTCTTATCTCTGTATTTCTATGCTTCCATTCATTTACATATCTGTCATCTATTCTTCTGCTGACTTTTTCTTTTGCAGTTGTGGAGCTAGGAGTTCCTTGGGATGCATGTCCTGGAGAGCTCATATGTCAATCCTATAGTGATTCCTCATACCGCTCAGTGGGCCCAAGGCTGAAGGGGAGAAAGCACGAAGGGAAGATTTTAGACCGATTTTACGAGTTTTTGGACAGGTTGACCCTAGACCAGGTATAATTTCTACATCCTGTTCTCTGCACTGTTACTGCTACTGTACTATTCACACTGCTCTCTTCCTGTCACTGATATATTCAGTGCTCTGTTACTGCTATTGATCTATTTACTACTCTGTTACTGCTACTGATCTGTTCTCTACTCTGTTCATTGATCTGTACTGTTCACTGTACTATTTGCTACTTATTGTTCCTTGCTCTTACTTTATCCTTCCTCCATTTTTTGACCAGACATCTTCTTCCATTATAAGTTCACTAGGATGTTTGGCAGGGGATGGAGGACAGGGCTAGCGCAGATCTGACACGTAATCGTGGCACTTCTAGGTTGCAAGTTTTACTAGAGGGCCCGTTCTTCTAAGAGTGGTATCTGGAGAGCGAGTTGTCCAGTAATCCCTCGGCTTGGATCACTACCAAATCCCTATACCTCCTCCAGCTTCTATGCATTAGACAGATTATATGGGTGACCTCGACATTATACTAGAGGTAGCTAGAGCTCCGGCGTCTGCATTTCTAGAGCCGACTAAAGATTAAACGACATGGGTGAGGGGACATCTAATGGGAACAATGGGTACTCATCCAGTAATCGCAAAGATTCCATCGAATGGATAAGGTAGAGCTAGGAGGAGAGGGAGAGAGACAGAGGTAGCAGCCTCCCCGGGAGCAGGGGCAGGGGCAAGTGATGCAGGAGCTAGAGTAGTTGGAGCTAGAGCTGCTGGAATAGGAGGAGTGATGTGTCCAGATATTCCATGAGACGTCCCTACCTATATAGCGAGCCACCCGTTCACTCTTCCTATTTCGGTTCCACCAGCCCTGGAGTTCAAAGCCGATATCACTCAGGTTTGTCCTTACCCCTTCTTTTTCTTCTTTTTTACAACCTTCTTTATTTGGTTTTCTCAAACTGCATCTTCTTTTCACAGGTTGATCAAGTGTGGATAGATTGTGTGATGCTTCTATTGTCAGGGCAGAGAACATTAATTCACCAACAGGATGTTTCTATTCTGGCAGCCGACATAGCCTTTGTCCTAGTGGCCATAGTGAGTACCTTTTGACGTCTTTAACTCTTTATCTTTTTCGGTATCTCGTACTTATATTTATCTCCTTTTGAAAGCTACAGGCTTCAGTCCCAAGCCTAGCGCAGCCACAGGTTCCAGCTCAGGGTCCAGCACAAGGTCATGGGTCACGTGCCTCTTCCCGAGCTCGCTCTACTCGAGGGTCTACTTCAGCTGCTCGGAGCTGTTCTTGAGTTATATCCACTTCTTCTAGCAGCAATGGCAATGACAGCGATGATCTGGATGAGCTGTTTGATGAGGCTAGTCCTTCAGAGGCTGGCCCTTTTACCCCTCAAGTTTTCCAGAGACAGTGAGAGAGAGAGATCCCCCCTTTTTCATACTGATTTATTCCACATACATTCTGATGCTTTATGGTACATTTGGTTCTTTTGGGCCTGCGTGCCCTAGTTTCACTGGTTGACGGGCCAGGGTGCTCTTGCACTTTTAGATACACTTGGGCCTTCGAGCCTTTTTACCTTTCTGCTTTTGTGATTGTGCTTACATGGCTTATCTTTCTTCTACTGGAATTATCTTGGTTGTTCAATGCATGATGCAGATCTTGAGTTACTGTCTAGACTTATGTAAATTTTATTTCTTATTCTTAACAAACATTATTGTCATATTTAAAAGTGATAAACCATAGAAAAGAAGTCACATAATAGAAGGGACACAAAAAGGGTGCAAAAGAGGTATACCCGCAACCTTTGAAGGTTGCGGTCGCAGAATTATAACCTTGGGATCGCAAGAAAATACAAGCAGTAGGACATGGTTGCAGGGTTTAGAAGTTTACGCCCATATACTGAATATTGCGATTGTACTTTGGAAGTTGCAGTCGCGACTTATAGGGTTCCGATCGCAAGAATCTTTGGGTTTTTCCAAGCCTTCTGATGTTTAACCTCTTTCTGCCTTATAAATATGAACTGGGGTCCCCCATTTCATGTCACTTTCATCATAATGGCTTCCTTTCATAATCTACTCTCTGCATGGATATACGAGTTTTCACCTATCGAGTGTCTTAACTTTGCCTCATTTGGTATCGACTCTCTATTTTCCTTGATGTCCGTTAAGATCAACGAGCTATTACTGAGAGCTGCTGCACAAATTTGGGATCCACAATCCCATGTTTTCATTTTGGCCTTGAAGAATTGTACCCCACTGTGGAAGAGTTTGCTGCTATTCTAAACCTCACCTTGAGAAAATATGTTGTCGTGTCGACTCTCTTCCTCTCTAATTGACAATAGATAATACAACTCTATAGCTTATCTAAGAAGGAGGCCACCATCTTGACATCTGACGACTAACTCGATGTTCCTTAGATTATAGACAGATTCCATCCTATCGACGACCTTAACAACCTTGACTTTCAGTTACAGCGCCGTTATGCCTTGTGTTTATGCCTTCTTACTCGTTACCTCCTTGTTTCTTCTTATGGACAAGTCAATTGCTCGCTAGTTGACATTGCGAGTCAAATGTGGTCGGGAAAAGACTTTGTCCCGATAATACTTGCTGAAACTTTGATTGGCCTGGACGCTATTCATCGAGGCATGACTACTACGTTTACTGGCAGCCCTTACTTCTTCAAGTAAACTCAAGGTCTTCCTTTTTAGTAATTCTTTATTAGCATTTCTTTGGTGTTTTCAACATTTCAAAACACCCGCGCACTGCCCCTCATCGTCTCATGAATACACAACTCTCTTTTATCAAAGGGAGTAGATTAATCACCTCCCACTTGCCTCTTCTACAAGTCTTTGACGATCAATTCATTCCCTCCTAGGGCCTTTGTCGGGGGCCCTCCTATTGCGCCCTCAAGTGGGCCAGTTTCACCTCAACTCAACCATCACGGGTGCGTTTATGCAGGTTCATAAGCCATACGTATTCGAAATCCTCTGCTTGTTATATACTTTGATGTCTTCCGATGGCGCTTTTCTATTTCCTTATCCAGCCTCTTTCATCCCCTCATCTACTTTAGGCTTGGCTCCCAAGGCCCATCATCATGTCCTTCTCAGCTATTTGCATTCTCTTCTTCTCGTTCATATAGTTCAGGTTTGGGCTTCAAGGGCTCATCATCATATCCTCTGTCCATCTTGTAATCCTCGGCAGCCATTTTTGCAGAACTGACCATGCGTTCGTACTCACTCCCCCTTTAGGGTTTTACCACTCTTCTCTCTTTTTGCTTTATTTCTCTTGGTTTTTATTGCTCTGCTTTTCTTTTGCTTTATTTTTTGCTTTATTTTGTCACACATCTCTCCTTTTACTGATTTCTCTCAATTTTTACCTTTAAAACTCTTTTATAGATCTGGCTTATGGAGAAAGTGAAACCTTATACCAAAATTAGCCATATAAAGGTACAATGTCACACTCCTCGTCTATCGTCCTTACGATCCAGTATGCACTCCTAAGACAGCTTGGAAGCAATACCTTCCTTCTTGATGGGAGCAGACATCACTTGGCAGTGTTCTTGGTGGCAGATCCATATCATAACTTTGACTACTATGGACCATTCTGGTGTGCCGCTGATCGGCCTGCTGCTGTCCACTTTTTATTATCCACACCGAATCATACGGCAGTCCAATTGAAGTCAGATCATATTCTGGGATGTTCGGGATCATATGTACTCATCTTCCCTTCAGGCCCCATTTTTTGTGAAGTATCAGGTGGCTTGGCCATCTCGTTCACTTATGGAGATGCAGGAGCTACAGTACCCAGAGCTTCCCGATGAGTATAAGGCCTGGCTGATACAGGATAGAGAGAAAAGAGATAAAGAGGGAGGAAAACAGGAGCCAAAAAGAAGGAAGATTTTAGGGACCAGCTTTGCTTTCCAAGATTTCATGGCTTTCTTTTTATTTTTAGAGTTTAAGACTTGCGTGCCCGCCCTATTTTTAAAATTTTATAATCGATGATGAAATGAAATATTTCACTTTTATCTGGAAAATGTTCTCAATTATTTAAAATTTTTCAATTTTTGCAATGTGAATGACCTTATTATCAAAATTCAAAGACAAACTTACCTTGATCTTTACTTGGATTCAAAGATAGCTAATACAAAGAAAGTGGCCAGACTTCTTAAAAGAAGCTTCCTACATATCCAAAGAAAGTGGAATCAGGTTATGATGTTGTTCAGGCTCTCTTTACTCTTGGGTATTAACACTCTCTTTTTATGATGCCCTAAATTTTGCCAAGGTTGCCTTTTCATTTTTTGGCCTAGCGGACTGCTCTAACTTTTGCCTAGGCTGCTTTTTCAATTTTCAATCCATTAAACTTTTATTTTATTTTATTTTTCTCTCAAGGGTAGTACTTTTTGAACTTATCCAAGTTGATCGGAGTGGAGAGCGTATTGCCATCCAGATCCATGATGATTACAGCACCACCAGTCATAATAGTCTTAATAAAAAATGGCTCGAATCAGTTTGGCTTGAACTTGCCTCTTGGGTAAAAAATAGGAACCCTAATTTCATTAAAAACCAAGTCACCTTTTCTTAGATCCTGGGTCTTAACTTTTTTGTATCTTTTGATACCCTTGTATATGGAACAGAGCCTGCAATCTTCTTTCATCAAACCAAAGCAGATCTTTCATCCAATTCTTTTGCCATTTGCCTCCGGGATGTTGGCCTTGGCTTCTACTCTTAGCAAAGGGATTTCCACTTCAATGGGAAGCACAGCTTCCATCCCGTACACTAAGAAGTAGGGCGTGATTCCTATTAAAGCTCTAATCGAAGTCCTATACCCCCAAAGTGAAAATGGTAGATGCTCTAGCCAATCTTTGTGTGAGCAGATCATCTTTTGCAGAATCTTCTTTACATTTTTGTTCGCTACTTCGACTGCCCTATTGGTTTGTGGCCAGTATGTTGACAACTTGTGAACCACTATCCGATATTCTTCAAAAAGATCTAAGACCTCACCTTGAAAGCGTGAACGGTTGTCTAAGATAATCTCGTGGGGAACCCTGTATCGACAAATGATACTCTACTTGATAAATTTAACAACATGAGAAGCTTTCAGCACCGAGTAGGAGGCAGCTTCCACCCACTTGGTAAAATAGTCAATGGCCACCAAAATGATTCCATGACCATTTGAAGCCTTCGATGTTATTTTTCCAATCACATCAATGCCCCATATTAAAAATGGTCATAGCAGCGTCAGGCTATATAGCTAGGATGGGGGAACGTGTATAAGGTTCGCATGGATCTAACACTTATGGCACATTTGTACAAACTGTATACAATTCGTCTCTATTGTCATCCAAAAATACCCTTGTCGTAGGATCTTCTTGGCTAACATATTTCCACTCATGTGAGGCCCGCATACTCCAGCATGTATCTCTTTCATCAATTCTCGACCTTCTTCACTGTTGACACATAGCTTGTTGACCCCGAAGTGCCCCCATTTGTATAACTTTCCCCCGTAGATGACAAACTGTACAGATAATCTCCTTATTGCTCTTTTGTCCTTTTTGCTAACAATCTTGGGGTATTCTCCCTTCTCCACAAAATTATGAACATCGAAGCCCCAAGGAAGTTCATCTGTGCTTTCTTCAATTGTTGTCGTCATCTCATATGCTGATTTTTTCTTTTGCTCAATTATCAGTAGCCTCATCTTGACCCTGGATGGTATGTCAATCATTGATGTTAGAGTAGCTAAGGAGTCGGCAGATTTATTCTACAACTCGGAATATGGGTAAAGTCTACTTATTCAAAGCATGGTATCAACTTCTTCAACACTTGATGGTAGAGAATCAGTGTTACATCCTTGACCTTCCATTCTCCTCTTACTTGTGAGACTACCTATGCCAATTCTCCGATGACTTCTAATTTTTTTGCCCCTAGTTCTAGGGCTGCCTCTAACCTAGCTAAGCGCGCTTCATACTTGGCTTGGTTGTTGGTAACTTCAAAGTTGAGTTTCAAAGACAAGAAAATATGCAACTCGTCAGGATTGATAAGGAGAACTCATATTCCATAACCATATTAATTGGATGCACCATCAAAATACAAAGTCCATTCGTCGTCCTTGACTCCCATGAGCTGTTCATCTGGAAACTAGAACTCGGTGTCTTCGTCTCCTTCAATCGGCTGATGTGCCAAGAACTTTGCCACCACTCTACCCTTTACAGATTTCCTGGTGACGTACCTGAGATCAAACTCTGATAGTAATAACAACATCAAGCCAGCCTTCCTGTTAACGCTGGCTTCTCGAACAAGTACTTTAACGAATCCATTTGAGATATTACATTCATTGTAAAAGATAGCATATAATGTCTTAGCTTTTGGGAGGCCCAAACCAAAGCCCAACATGTCTTCTCCATCAAGGTTTATCGAGTCTCGAACCCTGTCATCTTCTTACTTAAGTAGTAGGCTGCCTTCTTAATTCCAATTTCTCCTTCTTGTGCCAGCATGCATCCCATAACCAAATCAATCACAGACAAGTAGAGAATCAGTGGCCTATTGGACTCGAGAGGAGCCAGAACAGGTAGATTTTATAAATACTGATGTACAGCTTCAAAGGCATCTTGGCATTTATGATCCCATTCAAACTTAACCCCTTTCTTCAGTAGGCGGAACAACGACTCACAGGTGGTTGTCAGCTTTGGCTATGAACTGGCTGATGAATTGTATATTTCCTAGAAAGTCCCTAACTTCTTGCTCAGTCTTTGGAGGAGGCATTTCCATGATCGCTTTGATTTTTAACGAATCGACCTCGATGCCCCGTTGAGTAATCATAAATTCGAGTATTTTGTCTGATGTGACTCTAAAGGCGTGTGGGTTGAACCGCATCTTGTATTTTTTTATCCTTTTAAAGAACTTCTACAGTGCTATGATATGGCCATCCCGATCCTTGGACTTCACTATCATATCATCTACATACACCTCAACTTATTTGTCTATCATATCATGCAACAAAGTAGTGCCAACCCTTTGATAGGTTGCCCCTGCATTCTTTAAATCGAATGACACCACACGATAACAGTAGGTGCCCCAAGGTGTAGTGAATGTCGTCTTCTCTCTGTCTTCGGGGTCCATGAGGATCTGATTGTACCCAGAGAAGCCGTCCATAAACTATAAGAGGGTGTACCCCACTGTACTATCCACCAAGACATTAATATGCAGTAGTGAAAAGTCGTCTTTGGGACTGGCCTTGTTGAGATCCCAAAAATCCGCACAAACTCTAATACACCCATCCTTCTTCAGAACTGGTACAATATTTTCCACCCATTTTGGATATTCGATTACCATAAGGAATTCAGCATTGATCTGCTTGGTGAGTTCTTCTTCGTTCTTCAGTGCCCATTCTGGCCGTATCTATCTTAATTTCTGTTTGACCGGTTTGGCATCCGGATATAAAGAGATATGGTGTTGGACAATTTCGGGATTAATACCAGGCATATCCTCGTAAGACCATGCGAAGATGTCTTTGAAATCTTTTAATAAAGTTATTAATTGCTCACGTTCAGCTATAGATAATGAAGAACCGATTTGGTCAATTTATGGATTAGTTTCATTACCCGGATTAATTGACAAAATTTCTTCAGTTATAGGTTGAGCACACATTTTTTCCTCTCTCTTTATTAAAGCTTTTATTTCTTTGGGGATATCTTGGCGAATTCAAAAACATCAAAAAAGCGTATGAAATAAATTAAACAAAGCAGAGTAATTGAAAGTCTTGTTCATTTCATTGATGTTAAAAAGAGACAGAATTACAAATTCAAAAGCAAATGGGGAGGAGGATGCATGGATAGACATTCCCTCAGACTGAACATCCAACTTGTCAGAATAAAATAAGGACTCACATAACTCATATTTGAACTCAAGACATGCATCATGCAAAATACCACACTCCAAAGACCAATTTTTAACGTCTTTCGACGCTACGTCCATGATGAGCCCAGTATAATCAGCTGGTGCATCATAACCCATCATCAAGCACTCCTGATCAGTTATGTGTATCTGGTTACTGAGCAAAGCTTATATGCTGATGCCATTTAACCCATCTACCCAGTCTTCTTTGTCCTGAATCTTCTTTCCTTTTTCCTCTTTGGTAAATTCCTCCTCAAAATCAGATAATTTGTTACTGAGGAAGATCTCCAGCCCTGGAAATCTCTGGCTGGCCTCCTCATTAAACCATGGTTTTGGGAAACCACAGTAAGGAAAATTCTCTCTCTCCTTGATGAAGTAACCATTCAACATTCTAGTGTGTCTGACCTTCTTTCCTCTTAGTCGCTTTCTTTGCTCTTCCAAATCCTCTTTTGTTGGCTTGTAACCTAGGCTAAAACACTGTGAGCCCGGTATCACCTGAATGGTCTCTGGGATGCCTTGCTATTGACGTCCTAATCCCATCCCCGAGAAATAAGACATACGTCTCATCATCATGACAGCATAAGGGTTAATATAGCTTTCTTCCTCTTTTAAGAGCATCTGTACTATCTGAGCCTCATCAAACTGGAAATCGCTTACGAAAGCATCCTCCTCTCCGTGTTGAACTTTCAGAAGAGTGGAGCCGCCCTCCCTCAGGGGTTGGATGTTGTCCTCCCCGAGAGTAGTTAACACTACCTCATTTTTAATCAGTTTTACTTTCTGGTGGAGGGTAAAAAGTACTGCTTGAACATTCAGATCATGGAGCAACAGTCTTCCTAGCAGCAGATTGAAAGACGCTGAAACGTCCAACGCATGGAATTTTACAGAAGTTTCCAACAACCCAACCGATATAGCAAACGACACCAACCTGAGTACATCTCGGCTCGTATTATCATAAGCCTTGACCCCTTAGTTACTGGGTGAAAAGTAATCCATCTTTATTCCCAAACAAATTGTTATTTGAAGCGGGTAGACATTCAGTGCTGACCCATTATCAATAAAGGTAACCAGCAGGACCCATTTTTTTAAACACTTGACAGTGATATGTGCGGGCATTTTCAGGGAAGATTGGGAAGGAGAAATGCACTAAATATCTATTGTTTTACAAAAATGTTCCTTTTCTATTTAAAATAGGAAATTCAACATATCTAAATGCATTTTTAAAATAAAATGGAGTCACCACTTGATTTTTTGAGAAAAACTAAAAAAACAAAAGAAGGCTGTGGGACTTTTAAAAGTGTAACCAGAGAAAAAGAGGGTTCGAGGGCTAATGTACGAGAAAGGAAGTGCTAGGCACCCTTCTTGCCCAACTGTGAGGTTGGCCTTTACTTTGTCATTATTGGTTCTTATTATATTTTTTTTAAAGATTACATATACAGAATAGGAGGTTGAAGAGAGTTCAAGAAAAAACAAACAACAAAGCAAAACTTAACTACGCTTTTCAGCGTCATGCGATTTGGTTATCATTTCTAGATATATCACACATATAGTTTGAGCAAAGAAAAGCAAAAAATATGTGAGTGAGCAAAAAAATAAACAAATAAAGGCCTAAGGGACATGCAGTAAAATTTCAATTTCTAACATAGGCTATACAAAACAAACAGAAAAGATTAAAACACTATTTCAAGCAACTGGATATGCATGAAACACAAGGCCATAGCAAGATATCTCGCGATTGTGACAAAAAAGGTCACACATATGGTGGCCGTACTAAATATAGAATTACCACAACAAAAAGGATAAATAAAACCTCATGGCCGTCACAAACTAAAGTCGCGGCTGCAGTTTTTTAGGATTCCAAAAAGGGTACGGATGTGAAACGAAGACTAAAAAGAGGCCCAAACATGTAGGGTAAGTAGGATAGAGGCCATGACCTATAGATCTTAAACCAAGTCCACCATCCTTCATTCTTTGTACAAATAATAACTCTAAACAAAACATACATCATATCAAAAATGAGTAAAAGGGCACGATAAACACGTTTCTCATATACTGACCTCACAAAATCATACAACCGTAGCCAAATGAATGTGACGGCCATGACAATCATAGAAACAAAACTAGCGGTCTTTGTAACCATCGTGCGGCCTGAACTATTGAGCTCACATAACACGACTGTGACATGGAGAGGTCGCGGTCGTCATGTCAACAAATGCATGAAAAATAAAGGCACGAAATGCAAAGACCATAACTCATCTATTTCAAGCTAGATCCATTGTTTATCAGCCATTAAAATATTAAGCTAAGTTACAGAAGGAAATAAACAAAATAGAAAAGTATAAAAGAAAATGGAGCTAGGCATGGATAAACAACATAAGGTTTTAAAAACATTTTTCTGACATCTTCAGCCTAAAAGGAATGTCGCGGCCTGGGTAAATGAACCATATAGTCGTGCCTTGTATAGGTTTGAAAATGACAGCTCAGTATAAAACCTCACGGCCGTTGTTATTGGTTTCAGAAAACACACAGCCGTGTCATTAAAAGGTCACGGCCATGAGATTCTGTGAACCTCAGAGAACTTCAAATGTGCTCAGTGTGCTTATGGGTTTCGAAATAGAATGAAAATAGCAACGAATATAGAAATAGAAAGTTACTAGAACATTGTTAAAAAGGAGAAAAACTATAACAAACAGCACTTGTATTGAAATGGGTGCTAAATAATCAATAAAATGAAGGAAACCTCACCAATGACACCCTCGGAGGAAGGAAATGAGAGTTTAGAGAAAAGTCATAGTTTCTATGGTTACCTCATGTGTATGACCACCTCGAATGGCCCCTCAGGATGAAGATGGGTTGCCTTTGATCCAATATAAGCTCCGGGTACTCTTCCAAGGCAAGCAAGAACACAAACATGGCTTGAGAAGTATACGATATTGGGTGAGAATAGATTTTGGCAGAGTAAGGGTACTTTGGAACTGCTTTCTCTTGTTTTAGCTTGGAAGCGGCACCTATTTATAGCCAAAATGGGTAGAGCAGACCCCCTCTGCGATGCTGCCACCTGTCCCAAAAGTGGTAATAATAACGGCCGTTATCTTTTTGCTTTTTAACAGTTCAGACCGTAACCTTTATGCTTTTTTACAAGACAGACCGCTACCTTTATGGTAGCTAAATATTGCGGCTAGAATCAAAATGTCCCAGCTGTTACATCAAAAGTAGCAGCCAAGATCAAAATGTGGTGGTGAGAATCAAATTGTAGCGGTCGTTAGAAATGAAAGTCACAGCTTGGGTTGTTTGATGGTTTTTGTGTCTTTGCTTGTTTAGGAGGATCTCCGAGCTTGTTTCTCATTCTTTCTTCATTGGGGTGCATTCGAGGCAGGTGCCTAAGATTCAGCTTGGACGGATTAGGGTGTCTACAGTTGCCCCTCTTTGACAGAGCTTGTAGTAACTTGTGATGTAAGTGAATGTCAAAGCTCTAAAGACGAACCAATCGAACAAGCCGCCAATCTTAGGCACAAACAAGCCGAGCTTCCTATGTACCCCCATTGTAAGGGATCAGACCGGTCGCAGTTCATGGGGTAATGCATATGATGCAAGCAGTCTAATCATGATGTATGAAAAATAAGATACGATGCGATCAGGTGCAAATGTGAACATGTAAATAGGCTAAGGGCCGTGACAAGGACCGAAGAATGAAAGGGGCAACTTTTAGGTCGTGCAAGAATTGAATTGTCAGTTTAAGGTCATGAGAAGGACCGAACATGTAAATGGGGCAGGGTTTTAGGTCGTGCGAGGAGCTGCGAGTCAATTTAAGGTCATGAGGAAGATTGGGAAGGCCAGGGACAGTTTTAGGTCATGTCGAGGACCAATGAGTCAGTTTAAAGTCATGAGGAGGATCAGAGGTGCTAGGGACAATTTTAGGTCATGCTGAGGACCGGTGAGTCGGTTTAAGGTCATGAGAAGGATCGAGGTTCTAGGGACAATTTTAGGTCATGCCGGGGCCCGATGAATCAGTTTAAGGTCATGAGGAGGACCGGCTTGGGCTCAAAGGGGGCACTCATTCAAAAAGAAGAGGGGCTAAAAAAAGGATTTTGAGACGTCCACAACCCAAACAGGATAACTTGAAGATGTTTCGAAGGATAAAGGGGCATAAAAACATGGCAGTCGTTTCTTTTAAAAGGTGGCGGCCTGTACTATGTTGCCCTAGATAAGTTGCGACCCGAGGGTATATGTAACGGCCAGTTGAAACGGTTGAGAAGACATGGTGGCCTGGTCAACCAAATGTTGCGACCTGAGTCACATACTAACAGCCGTAGGTTTTAAAATTTTTGGACCTCACAGCCGTGAGGTCGATAACAGTCATATACTAAGGCTAGTTTCGAAAAAAACTCATTCGGAGTAAGCTTCAAACTTCTTCTTTCCTCTCATTCTCCTTATCTTTCTCTCTCTCATCTCTCCCGTTCGTCTTTCTCTCTCTTAAAAATATGTTTGTTCTTTCATTTCTCTCGGTGGTGTTCATGATCCTCGTCAGGAGAGGGTTGGGCTTTGGTTTCTTGAAAGAAGGAGGTAGCGGTGGCATTGGAGGTGGCATGGCCAAAGGAGGCACCGGTGATGGTGGTGGTGCCAAAGTTAGAGGAGGCAGCGATGGGGGCATGGACGGTGAGGAGGAGCCGCCGGTGGTGGAAGAGGAAGCACCAACATGGGTCCCCGAGATGCCGGGGATCTTTAATCCTGCAACGTACGCTCCGGTGGTCCATCGACTCCGGAAACCAGCGGTGAAGAGGTTTACCATCCTCGACATAGTAGAGGAGCGAGAGTGTAATGACCCTGCTCAGACCCTAATATTACTGATGGATAGTTCACGAGACCAGAGAGTGCAGAAGAGGTTTAAAACCCTAAGTCGAATCGAAAACCCTAAGTTCAGCCCGAAAACTCCAAAAAGATCCAAAACACAGGCAATAAAATCTTGACACCTGGAGAGTCTTCCAACATTCCAAATAAATAAAATATCATGAAATAATGAGTTAAAAATTAAAAATTCTCATAAATAGGGTAAAAATACCATTTTGTCCCTAATACAGCAAAAAGTCTTAAAATTTTAAATTTTGACACATGAAAATTCTAAATCAAGATTTTAAGTACAATTAAGTAGTAAAGGATAAAATAACATCAAAAATAATAAAAATACCCCTTAATGGCCGATCACCTTCGGAAGAGTGCCAAAAAGTAGCTTTTTGCTTTCTTTTTAACTTAAAATGATGAGAAATATATTAAATTAAGCCTTATGATGATCCAATACTTGTTGAAAGAGTAATATACATAATAATTTAGTGTTATATGTTAACAAAAGCAAACAAATTATTATTAAAGTTCTTACATAACAAAATAAGTTAAAAAGTCATATATTGCCAAAATAACTTAATTTAACTTAAAAGGCTACATCTATTTAATCAATTGCTATGAAAATTATGATAATATGTGAAAATACTATATTTATCATAAATATACTAAAATAATAGGTCTCAGTAGGAAAAGATACCAAAAAGATACATCAAATTAATTTTTAATGCATTTTCTTGCACAAAAGGGCACGCAAACCAATGCAAAACCCCTTGATTGATGTGGGATCCGGTTTTTGTCCCCCAAACAGCCCCCTAGCTGTATTTCACTTCCCCATATCTGATTTTTTCTCTCAAAACTTGAACTAAATTAAATGAACCCATGTGATGTGTAAGGAAAAAAGGAGAAGAAAGTACCCTTAATTAATCTTTTGTCCCATCCGTGTTCTCTAGCCCTTGCCTATATAAACCAAGCCAAACACCCTCTTCTCCACTTGATATTTTCGTGAAAGTGAGGTAGAAAAACCAGACCTCTTTGCTCATGAGTGTTAAGGTGAGTTTGAGGGAGAAAAAGGTAGAAGAAGGAAGAAATCAAAGAGATTTTTTAAAGCTAAGTCCAAATCCATCATCCACCCTCCTTTGAGATCTCAAAAAAGTAAGCAAAACCTCTAAACCTTATTTCTAATATCCCTCAAAATAACCCCCAAAACACCCCCAACACATCTCTTTAAACACTCTAAGAATCGAGAATCGAAATCAAACCGAAAAGGCGTCGTTGTTGGAAATTTGGGGCTGTTATGTTTATGGGTGATAAGAGATGTTGTTGTATATTATTATCTTTGAGTTTAATGACTTCTAAGTGCGCTAGAGCCTTGATATTAATGTCTAAAACACAAGTATGCAAAAAAATGAAACAAAAACTTGACATGACATAAGTAGAAGACTTGGACTCTAAAAGACTTAATTTTTGAGAATATAGATGTTTCTGCCCTGAACTTTGAAATGCCATAACTCAATATAGAATTTTATCTAAGCATGTTCTTTATGTCCAAATTTATATTTTTGTGTTAACTTTCATCCAAAGTTGGTTTCAGCTCATTTTCATGAGTAGAACTCGAGATATTGCAATTTTACCAAAATGTGTCATTTTTTGACCCTAGTTTAAAATGAGATCCGAACTTTGGTTAATATATGAAAGTTGTAGATAATATGTATATCTATCTACCCACCAAAAATGAACACAAATTATTGAGTGTTGATAGGTAAAAATTCCTTTGAAAGTCTCTTTTGAGTTTCAGCCCTCAAGGAACACTTCTGTCACATATTTTTGTGTAGCCCAAAACCCCTATTTTTAGTGACCTATTCCAAAAGTGGTCTACATAAACATTGTAGCTAACATATTGAATTACTTTATACCCAAAAATTAGACCTTAAATCCTCATGATAATACCCCAAAACCGTTTCAAATCCTCTGTTCAAAACTGGCTCTACTGAGATTTGGTGGCTGACAGAACCTATTTTCTAAAATGGCCAAAAAGTCTAACTTGTTCCAAACAACTATCTTTAGATCTAAACATAAAACTTGTAGGGGACATGTTTAACTAGAACATACTCAAAAATGGGCTCATTTGGACTTGATATGATACCCCAAATATGATACCAACAGAAGCATATTTTTGGTAAAATCTTAAAAAAAGTGCTGAACCGTTTTTAATTATGATGTTTTGTTCACCCTTTTGTCTTAAGTTTTGGCCTTGGTTTTAAACATGAGAGTTATAGAAAATAATTTTATCTAAATGATATTTAAAAATCATAACTTGATTCCAATTCTAGATATCGTAAAACCTAAATTTGCTAAGTGTATGTTTGAGTATCGCGAGTTTTTATATGATGATTGATTTGAATTAGTTGATTATTATTTTTAAGTAAATGTATGATGATTTAGAACTCATTCTATCATGTTTGAATCAAATCTTAAGAATTGTAAGTTGTGCTTCACATACTTGTACCTTATGCTTTGCGCGTTATACCATGAATCTTGTCATGCTAGTTGATGCCATGCTATAGATGGTTGTATTTGAGATCCAAACCATACATCATTGGCATCGTCACTTGCATCCTGGCATATTGAAGTCCATCTGTGCAAACCGTTGTTGGAATGGGCTGTATTGAGATTGTCTTTCTTGATTATAAGTCTAGGGCGCCCCTAGTTGCCATTTTTTAAAAATATTTTGAGATGTATTCCCTTTGTACACCTTGGGTGCGTTCCCGATGTTACAAATTTGGTTTATAGACCCTAAATGCGTTCCTGGTGTTTGAAATGGTTTATTGAATATTGTTGGACTAGAGTATGGCGCGGACCCACACCATTGCCATTAAGTAAAAAAGATGTGGCATGAAGCCCGGCGATGCAGTTACTATTCACAACGAGGCACGATGATGGCTTTGGTGATCAAATACCCGTAAAAGTCTACTCTGGTGATTCCCCGTGTGGAATTCCTGTTATAATCTGGGTGCATATTGGGTTGGGCATCTGCATTTCACACACGGCATCTCATATACGCATGCTTATTGACTTATTTGCTATCCTGTCATAAATTGGTCTGTCTCATTGACTATAAACTGTACTGAGTGTTATATGGTATGCGTCATGGTGAATTTTGTGCCATGAGATTAGTTATAAGATTAGAGTGTTTTTCTTCTGGGCCTTACCTCATGGCATTCGTGCCACATGTGAGGAGGAGTTCTAAGAGGAAGTCGTCCCATGGGAAGAAGAAGAGTTTGACGAACGGGGTGAGTTTCAAGAGCACATGGATTCTGCTGATGCATTCGAAGGAGTCGAGACCTCTGCTTTTGTTCTTATATTCAGTTCTCTCGTGCTAAGTGTAAATTTTAAAATTTCTTGGTGAAACTGCAATAGTTAAGTACTTTGATCGGTTCAGAACTGCTTTATGATGTAATAACTAACGTATGTAAATATGAATGAATAACTAGAATATCCATTTATTTATATTTATACATGTCCCGACGTGCCCGGAGGACGGGTCGTCAAGGCGACAAATAATTTATATTCTACGAGAATATTCTACAACACATATCATATAACACCCAGTATAATTTATAGTCAAGGAGATAGACAAATTGACAATTATAGCATGAAAAACATATATAAAAACAAGTGTATGTGATGCAATTGGATGCAATGCAAGTGCCCAACCCGATTTATATCTAAAATCATAATAAGAATTTCATGCCGGGAATTACCATAGTAGAATTCATGCCTCAGCTGTTTTACTCAATGGCAGCAGCGTGGGGTCCGAGCCCCCTCCTGGGCCACCAAAAAAAATTTCCTTCGTCAAATAATTTCCTTCATCAATCAACATCAAATAAATCAGTTTGCCCCACCTTAAAACTCGTGATGCCTTTGCCGGTGTCAATCCAAAGTCTAAATTATCAAAGTCAGAATGCTAGTGACAAACCCATGGTGCCCAATAATACTCATGATAAATCATTTCAAACACCGGGGATGAACCCAGGGTGTACAAGGAGAATATATTTGAAAATATTTACAAAGAAATGGCAACCAGGAACACCCTAGATTTAGAACCAAGAAAGACAATAATTCATCCCAACAATGGTTTACACAGAGAGACTCCAATATACCAAGATGCAAGTGAAAATGCCCATGATGTGAAATATAGATTTCAAGTACTACTATCTATAGCATGGCATCAACTAGCATGGCAACAAAGTTTATGGTACAACTCGCAAATCATAAAGTACAAGTATGTGAGGCGCAATCTACAATTCTCAAGATATGATTCAAAACTTATTAACATAAGTTCTAATTATCGTATATTTACATAAAAACACTAATCAACTAATTCAAATTAGTCATCATATAACACTCGGGTCTCACAACAAAAAGTACTCAAACACACTTAGCAACTTTTAAGGCCAAAATCGAGTATTAAATTAAAAAGGGTCGACAGGGTTTTGAGGCATCTAGACTTGGAACCAAGTTATGATTTTTAAACACCATTTAGATAAAAATATTTTTTACAACTGTTATGTTTAACACAAAGGTCAAAACCTAAGGAAAACGGGTGAGTAAAGCATTCTAAGCGAAAATGGTTCAGCACTTTTCTCAAAATTTTACCAAACATATGCCTCTGTTGATCTCATTTTTGAGGTATCATATCAAGTTGAAATGAGCCCATTTTTGGATATGTTCTACCTTAGCATATTCCCTACAGGTTTTCTGTTTAGTACTAAGGGTAGTTATTTGGAACAAGTTAGAGGTTTTGATCATTTTATAAAATAGATTCTATTAGCTGCCAAAACTCAGTTTTGGACATAGAGTTTTAAACAGTTTTGAGGGACCAACCCAAGGCTTCTAGGTCTGATTTATGGATAGAAGGTATTTCAATATGTTAGCTACAATGTTCATGTGTACCACATTTGAAGTAGATCACTAAAAATAAAGGTTTTGGGCTATACAAAAATATATGACAGAAATGTCATTTGAGGGCTAAAACACAATATAGGGTTTCAAAGAGGTTTTGATTTGTCAACACTCAATATGTTGTTCTCTTCCTTGATGGGTAGTTAGGTACATATGCTATCTATAACTTTTATATTTTGGCCAAAGTTTGGATCTCATTATAAACTAGGATTTTTAGGTCGGTAGTGTTGACTGGTCCGAAAATGACACACTTTGGTACAATTGCAATATTTCAAGTTCTACTTACTCAAATGGGTTGAAATAAACTTTGGATGAAAGATAACACAAAACGAGAAATCTTGACAAAAAGAACATGCTTAGATCAAGTTTCTACGTTGAGTTATGGGATTCCAAAGTTTAGGGCAGAAACATCAAAGTTCTCAAAAATCATGTCCTTATGTACTCAAGTCTCCTACTTATGATATGTCAAGGTTTTGTCCCATTTCTTTGCATTCTTGTGTTTTAGATATGAATATCAAGGTTCCAGCACACTTCTAAGTCATCAAACTCAAAAATAACAACACACAAGCACATCTCATATCATTCAAGAACACAATAGCCCCTATTTTGTTACTACGACACCTTTTCGGTTTATTTTCAATTCTCGATTCTTAAAGTGTTTAAAGAGATGAGTTGAAAGATATTTTGGATAATATTAGACATAAGGTTTAGAGGTTGTACTTGCTTGTTTAAAAGATCAAACGAGGATGGATGGTGGATTAGGACTTAGCTTTAGAAAAACTTGCTTGATTACTTTTTCTTTTCCTTCTTTCTCCTTCTTTTTCTCCCTCAAACATATATGAACACTCAACAACAATGGAGATCTAGTTTCTCTCCTCTCTTAGCTGAAAATATGAAGTGGAGAAGCGGGTGTTTGGCTTGGCTTATATAGAAAAGGGTTAGGAAACAAGGAGAGAACATTAGTGTACTTTGAAGACTTTTTCTCTTCATTATTAATTAACAAGATTTACGTGATTAGACGTGGTGCAATATTTGAGAAAGATATATCGGATTTGAGGGAAGAGAATACAGCTAGGGTCAGTTTGGGGGACAAAAAATTTGATCTCAATCAATCATTGAATTTTACATTGGTTTGTGTGCCCTTTTATGCAAAAAAATATTTTAAAAATTAATTTGATATATCTTTTTAGTGTCTTTTCCTATAGAAACTTATTATTTTAATATGTTTATAATAAATTTAGTATTTTTATGAATTATCATAGTTTTCACAGCAATTAATTAAATAAATATAGTCTTTTAAGTCAAATTAAGCTGGTTTGACAATATGTGGCTTTTTGACTTATTTTATTTAAGAATAATTTGTTTGCTTTTGTTAGCTTACAATGCCATATTATTATATATATTACTTGTTCAATAACTATTGGATCATCATAATACTTGATTGGACATTTTTCTCATCTTTTTAAGCTTAAAGAAAAACAAAGAAAAAAATTACTTTTCGCACAACTTCCAAGGTGGTCGGCCATTAAGGGGTATTTTTGTCATTTTTGATGTTATTTTGTTTTTTGATGCTTAATTGTACTTAAATCCTTGATTTAGAATATCCATGTGTTAAAATTTAAAATTTTAAAACTTTTTATTATACTAGAGACAAAACGGTCATTTTACTCTAATTGTGTGAATTTTTTATTTTTAATTTATTATTTCATAATAATTACTTAATTTAAAATGTTGGAACGTTCTCCAGCTGTTATGATTTTGTTGCTTGAGCTTTAGACCTTCTTAGAGTTTTTGAATCGAACTCAAAGTTTTCAAATTGAATTAGAGTTTCGAATCTCTTTCGTGTTTTATGGCCTCGTAAGCTATCCATCACTAATAATTAGGGCTTGGGTTGAGTCTATACACAGTTCATTATCAATCGAGTTGTTACAACTAGGGTCCGAACCGGGTCGTTACAAAAAGTATACTAATATTTGTGTAAAATGTTTTAATACTTGTACAAATAGTTAATGTTTGTGTAAAGTTTGTTAAATAGTATATCGGTTTTATTTTATTTAGGTATTAACCAAACATTTATAAAATATATTGATATTCATGTAAACTATATTGATATTTTCACTTTTTGGATAATTTAAGTACTGGGTATATTCAATCTTAGTGATTGTGTTGTACTCAAATTAATATGAATCATGTATTTGTTTTGTCAGTATTTTTTAAGTTATATTTTTCAATTTTAGTGATTGTATATTGTACTTAATAACTTTTTCTATTAGAAACAAATATAAAGAGAGAAAATATTAAAAATTAAACCACAACTAGGAAAACGAATGATAAGCAAATCGGGATAACTACGAGGTAAATTACCATTCCCAATATCTTATTTATTTTATAAAAATAAAAACTATATGATTATTTGTAATTTGTAAATTTTGACTTTTTAAGAAAAATTTTATTTTTTTAATGTTATTAATTTAGCAAACTAATATAATAAATTTATATTATCTAATTATATAATACATGACCATGCATAGCACGGATTTTTGCTAGTTATGTATTATATATAAAGGAAAATTTTTAAAATACTATTTATTTTATTTTATATCTTTTTCTTTTTATTTTTTCTCTTTTATTATTTAAATTTTTATTTTTTTCTCATAATATCGTAACATTATATATAATTTTTTAAGATAAAGTAGGTAAAAATATATTATCCTTGGAACTTCGATTCCAAATCGTAGTCGAACGAAATCGTTATTTATTAGTTCGATTCGATTCTATGATACATATAATTCTATTTTGGTTTTTTAACTCTTACAATCGTTTAAAATATTTTATTCTTAATTTAATTTAAAATTAAATCAAATCGAACGGTAAACACTTTTACACTGTCAGCACGCACCCTTGACCTGATTAAGTGGGGTTGGCCCGCTGTTTTATATTGGACGACCAAGCCAGTTGAATTTTTTATGCTAGGGTGGTATTTGGATGCAGGTACTCTCTATTTTTTAAATGAAATTTTTTTTATTTCAGTTTTATCTTGTTTTGCTAAATCATTTTGCTATATGAATCCTTCATATATATTATAAATAACACCAAAAATATTACATGTATGAAAAATTAAGATAATCAAACACAGATAATTACATAGTTTTAAGACATTTACCTTAAAACAATGGACAATAAATATGATTTTGAAAATAAACTTCATATTTTTTTGAATTTGTGTGATTTAAACATCTACTTCTCTATTTTTCGAGCAACTTAATATTTTTCCATGAATAATGTTCTTGATGAGTTTAATAATATAAACAATTCAGATCATCAAAATAAGCTAACCATATAAAGAAGAAAATGAATTGAAAAATCTCTACTTTTTAAGAAAATGGAGATAATATGAATCCATGGTATTTGGCAAAAAATGGAGAGAATTTGGATCCTTAGTCATTTAACTTTTTGTAGAGTGTCCTTTCTTGTGACAATAAATCTGAGATATTTTTTTTATCAATTTTGTCAAATTAAAATTAGTTACAATATTTAGTCGAAAATTGATATAAAAATAATAATGGTACAGCTTGGGAAAATAGAAATTTCAAAGTGGGGAACACTGAAAACCGTTTGGTTGAAAACACTTTATGAGAATAAGTAAATTGTCTATTTCGCTTCACTTAATGCCTAACAATCGATCTAAACGCAATAGGTTTTTTGAATTATAATGACTCCGATCTTGAGGTAAATCACACAAAAATTGGTAGCAAGCCACAAACCACGCTACTGCTATTAAAAAGAAAACACTCAAAGTTTGGTGTGATTTTAGATTTGAAGCCAACTCAACTTTTTTCTTTCCAATAATATACTACAAAAAATAATCAATTACAATTCTTAAAACACTAAAGCCTTTAACTATAATGGAAAAAATGAAAGAAAATAAAAACACTTACATAGACCACCCCTACTTACCCAACTCATGATTTAAACTCTATGGCCATATTTGGAGTTATGAATAAGAAGATTAGACTTGACTATTAGTCCAAATAACTATTTAATTTCATGTTTGTTTACTAAAATAATAATTTAACTAATTATTCTAAAGGACTTTTAATCCCGTAGACTGAGGGAAAACAAGTCCCATGGGGGAGGTGGGATATGGAGTCTAGGAATTGCAAGGGATATGGGACTAAGGTTCCGTTTATTTCAATGTAAAATATTTCTTGATAAAATATTTTGGTGTTTTGAGTTTTTAGTGGTTCGACAGTTATGGGCTAAGGTTTGAAGTTCGAAGTTCGAGGTTCAAGATCCAAGGTAGGGATCACACTTTGAGGATTCGGGGGTCTAGGCTTCTAGGGTTTTGGGAGTGCGGTTTGGAGGTCTAGGGTTCTAGGTTTTTTGGGGGTCTAAGGTCCGTGGGTCGAGAGTGAGGGTCGAGAGTCGGGGGCCAAGGGCCATGGGCTAGAGTCAAATTTTGGATCTAAACTCGAGGGCTGGGGGGCGGTGTTTATGGTTTAAAGGGCTGAGGTCAAGGGGTTGAGTGCCCTGTGTAATACCGCATACTTTCAAAACCGATAGAAAAGAAAATACGAATCGAATTGAATCAGTCCTTGAGTTCTAAAGAGAAATCCCTAAATCAAACTCCTGTGAAAAAGGGCCAACTTAAATGTTAAATTTTCTTGAACTCGAGAACTGGGATGGACTAAATCTAGTGCTAGTTCAAAGTTACAAAGTTAAGAGGCCAAATTCTTAAGCCCAATAAAAAAAGACATAAAAGGTTTGGCCCAAAGATTAGATAAGGCCCATTTCTTCACTAAAGTTCAAACACACACAAGGCCAACACTAAAAATGAGACCCAAGTAAAAAGGATAACCTAACTCAAGTAAGGCCCAACTCTTTAATTAAGCCCATGAAAAATTAAAAGAAAATCCATGAATCAAGCCCAATTCATTAATTCAAGAAAAACCCAATTTTAATTCTTTTAGCCCAAAATTTTAATTCATGAATTATTAAATAAAAAAATAAATATTAAATTTAAAAATAAATAAATAAAGCCCACATGGCTAGCCACCTTGGAGTATGTGCCAAAAAGTACAAAAGTTGTACTTTAATTGCTTTAAAGGGTTTTTCTTGGAATCAAACACCAAATTGTACTATCTTGAGACTTTTCTGTATAAAAATTAGCAGTTATGTATAGAACATACATTTTTAAATTTCACCTATCATCTTTTGGGCCAAATCCTAATTTTGAAAAATTAGGATAACTATGTCCACATATCATCTTTTGTGTCAAAATATATTCGTAGATATTTTAAACACTTTTCTGCTTCTTTTTAACTCTAAGAGTTTTATCTAGCTAAATTTTTTTCCAACTCTCCATTATTCATCTCTTGACAACACATAGGTCTACCAAGCCTAAATTACAAAGTAGGCCCCTAACCTATCCAAAAGAAATTACACATTAAGTCCTTCCTTGAGCCTATAAAAGCAAGACCTAACCCCACCCCTTTTCTTTGTTATTTTCAGCCAAGAGAGGTCTAGAGAGAGAGAGTGAGCTCTTGGGAAAGAAAAGAAGAAGAAGAAAAAGAAGAAATAAATAAATAAATAAATAAAGAAGAAGTTAATTCGAGTGGGCTAAAGTTAATTCTTAAACATCTTTGATCAAGAATTTGAGGTGGGCACTCCTAAGAACTATCCTTAACCTTCTCTTCCAATCTCTCTCTACAACATTTAAAGAGATTTAAAGACCTAAGAACAAACTTAAAAATAAGGAGGTTTAAAAAGAGCCGAATAAGAGATAGCTTAGTAGTGTTGGTTAAAGTTATGCCTTGTAGTTTGTTTTCTTTTCTATGAGTTAAATAAGTATGTTATGTGGATGTTTAGACCTTTAGAATGCATTGGTTCTTGAGTTGAAATAACATGTATGGACCCGTATTACAAGTTAATCAAGAATATGAACAAGTTCACCGAAGAAAAATCAAGAAAAGGCTATTATTTCTATCTTTCCCGAATTTTTTGTTGAACCAAGCATAGTCTTTTCCAAACTTATTTTTACTGGAGCTTCACGAATTATTTTCAGCACGTGTGATTTTTGGTAGAATCTAGAATAGTGTCTAAGTGCTCTAGACAAAATTGTTACCTTTTTCTGCCAAAGTAATGAAAAACAATCCACTTTACCAAATTTTAGAAAATTCCAAAAAACTCTCCTCATGTCAAACTTTATGTCCAGCGGTAGGTTTTTAAGTTATCTTTCATTTAAAATTTATTTAGAGTGATTTGAATGGATAGATTTTCCTAAAACTCGTTTTTACCAAACAACATCCTTTTTAGACCTTTTCTATTCAATGAATTTTTGGCCTTGTTTAGAGACACCTCACGGCTTAACCTTTTCATGAAATTGTATCTAAATGTATATCTATCACCCCATCAAGTTTCTTAATAAATTATTAAGGATTAGTATTTTAAAAGCATTTTACAGTGAGACCAATAGATTCTGAATTTTTGGTTAATGATGATGAGCAACGCTTAGTAAGTGACCTAATTACCATGAGTGAGGCCAAGTGTTGGCAAGTGTTTATTTAACTCCAAGGGCTAATAAAATATCATAAGTAATGAGTTTTTTCTTAAGGACTTAGAAAAAGAGGTTTGAGCTATCAACCATATAACCGATCCGAAAATTCGAACCCTCCTTTATTGCTTGACAATAAAAGTTGGTGCCCTACGTTTACGTATGATTTTAATTGATTTCTTGGCATCGGGGTTTTTTCACTGGAGGTTTGAGTTGAAGATCATTGAGAGGAGGTGGTTTGCGTATTATCTAATTCAGGTGAGAGTGTTCAGCTATTATCTTGAAACAAGTAATTATGTGAAGAGTTTTCTAAAATATTGTTATATGCATATTTTGAAGCATGAGTTGTTATTGAATGATAGCATGAGACATTTACTTTAGAATGCGTTGTTAATTCAAGTATACCATTTATACTGTTGAAATAAATATGTGGATAAAATAATGATGTTAATGGTGCTAATGTCATATTGATGTATCAAAATGCAATTGTATGAAACTTTTACGTAAGGATGTGTTATTCAATCAAGTGTTCTATTTATATTGTTGGAAGAAGTATGTATATGAAAAATGGGTGATATTAATAATATACGTGTATTTCAAAGTGTCATGTTATGTGGGTTTCTGTCTTGTTATATCCCATTGGAGCGAGGTTACTCAGCTATAGGTTTTGTTTTTCTGTTGAGAGAGAGTTATATTTTTTCGTTAAAAGCTTTTGGACTAAGTCCCAGGTTCTTGCACATACCACTCATGCTTGGTGGAGAGTAGCCCTCATTTCGTCATGTTGCTATCCGTGTATTGAGAATTGAGGTTACGGTACCGTCGAAACTCCCAATCGTGAGGTAGACGACTACTTGATCACTATTGAATAAAAGAGTGTGTTGATAATGGATATAATAGGTTATAGCTTTTAAGCTTTAGTTATACCATTCTGTTGTGTCTAAGTTATTGTTATTAAACTTTATTAAGAGAAGGATTTTGATGAGTTGTGGCTGTGAAGCCGTATCATGAAAGTTGTTTATAACGTATTGTGGGCGGTTAACCCTTGTTATGAAAATTGACTATTATGTGTTGTGAAAATTTATAATTATATACTGTGAATTGCTAAGCCTTATTACGAGATATGGTTATATTGAGCTGTGACTATTAAGCCTTAATTAACCATTTGTAAAGTATAAAAGCTAATCATTGTTAGAATTGGTATACTGAAAATCATATTTTTAATATTTAGTTTTATTTTAATAAAATTAATTTTTTATTTTATCATAATCTTTATGAGCAATATATGTATATTATTTTTTTAATATTATGCATAGATATCTGATATTTTGTATAGTATTTAATATAGTGTGTAGAGTACGGCTTGCACACAAAAGATTAGATTTTAGGTTTTTACAGAATATAAGTTTTATGTTCACAGTTTAGATAGAAATAGACATACCATCGGTACGATTGTAGTACGGAGTTTTAGTAGGCCTGTCTTATTTACATGGAACAGATAATAGCGTCGTCTATTTTTCTGACTCTCTGTGTTAGTACACTTTATGCGTATTGAACGGGACATATTGGAGTAATTTATTTTATACTGACTATATAAATTAATTCGCACCCCAAAATTATTATGAATAGTTCTTATACTCTTAATCTTAAAATAATTATTGATTTGCGTATATTTAATTTTTGTTATTTTGATTTATTAGAGAGTGTGATCTTATATAGGTTTATATTTTCGATAAGTTGGATAGCAGTATTATTTATATGGTTGATATTAATTATTAACGGAATCTACGTCTCGAAATATCAGGATTGACGATACCCTCTTAACGAAACTTATAAGTTTTGACCGAGCCAAACCATACAGTGGATTTGATTATTCGGCGGTCAAATAAGTTAAGAAAAATGGCTTAACAAATATCAAGATGCCGATTAAATTAAATTATCAGTAATTAAATTTAATTGATGGATATCTGGAATCATAACGTGGAAAAAAATATTAAGCATTTAATAGCAGGAGCTCAATGCAAGATGGTCTTGAGATTATGAGTTAGAGTGCAATTATAGTTCTTTAGTAGTGTGAACTGTAATTCATTGTTTTATGAAAATTACAGAAATCGCTGCTAGTTTTTCGTACTTACAGATACTGCTATGATGTTTGCTTAATTATAGAAACCGCTGATACGTGTCTGTATTCCACTGGAAGTCTTACTCATAATTATTTCGCAAATCCCTGTTGTAGCCCTATAACTATGTGGATAGGCTGAACTAGTTTCATAACTTGCCTTCAAGATTAAAGCTGTTCAGGTTCTACCGGTATGAGTTCTCGATAGTCCGTAATTCACACTACGTTCGAAAATCACATAAAAAATACAGTAGAAAGTCTGACGGGAGCTTCAACTCGGAATCAAAAATATAGTTGAAGATTTGACCGGTAAAAATGTATTCTTCTATATTAACTTTGGTTGCACGAGTTTTATTTTTATCGTTCGACATCAAAAGTTTTATTTGGAGCCCGTTTCGGCTTTTGTTCGTCAAGTTAATTTTTTACCGATAATCATTTACAAAAATAATAATCTTAACAGTCTTGTCTCCAACAGTTGGTATCATAGTTATTTTGTTTTTTATTTTCGGTTATTAGAGTTAGGTAGTTTTAGAACTATGCTAACTTGATTTTGCAGGCGTTTTAATCTCAATTTTATGATCGTCATTTAATTTCATGTTTGAATGAATGGTTTTTAATAATTTTTTTTTAATCACGGGGGTTAACCATGATAGATCGAATATGAGCCTTTGAGACATGAGACCGATGTAATATCTAGTTTCTATTTTTAAAATATCTATTTAGATTATTTAAGAAAATGCTGAACATATCCAAGAACACGAAGAATAGCAGCAGCACAAGCGGTGGTTCGATTTTTACGGACCACGGATCGCGTAAAGTTTTTCAAGGTTTTAAACGATTTTTTTTTGGTAAATTTTCTGCATTATTTGTGCATTAAAAATAGCGTAAATATATGTTAAAACAGCAAGAAAAATCACCAAAATAGCCCAATTTTGGCGGCAGTTTTGATGATTTTTTGGGCCATTTTTTGGACTATTTTTTGAGCATTTTTTTAGGCATAAAATAGTAGTAAACATACCTTAAAATACTATCTAAAAACTATTTAAAAAAAGACTTATCCAAATAGTGCACAAACAGGCGGTAAAATAGGCGGCATTTCAGCAACTGCAGCGGCGCTGTTCGGGGCTATTGTTGAGGCGTTCTTCAAAGAAGAAAATTATTGGGTATTTGAGCTATTTTTTCAAAAAAGACTAACACCAAAGAACCACCGAAAAAAGCTCAAACGGACAGCGAAATGGGCGACAACGCATAAGAGGCGGCGATAGCAGCTTCAGGCTATTTTTTTGGCAATTTTTCATGTTTTTTTTTAGCAAAATTTTTGACGAAAAAATTTTGTAATGTGAGAGCTTTCCATTGATATAAAGAATGTCAAAAATAGAGTTCGAATGAGGCCGGAACGATCTCAGAAAGTTAGCGGCGCAATGCTGTTGCAAGCAGCAGTGTTTTTTGTGGTTCGGGCAATTTTTTTGGCCATTTTTTGGGCTATTTTTAAGCAAATTTTTTGACAAACAAATTTTATATTTTGAGAGCTTTTCAACGGTATAAAACTTGTTCAAAACGGAGTTCGAATGAGGCAGCAGAAGCCGCCTGAAGGTGGCGGCAAGGTGGTGCCGGCAATGGCCAGTGGTGGCCTGCGGCTTTCTATCTCCTAAGGGCTGGTTTTGATCGATATTCTAATATATACAAGACTGATATATGATATATCTATATATCATACTGTATTAGGGAAGCCTGATGCAATCAGGATGCAGGAATTAGAGACGAAACTTTAGATATTTTATTTTTTTATAAAATATCATGTTTAAGATGATTTTTCATAAAATTAGATATCTTGAAAAAATCTAAAAATTAATTCTGAATTTTGAATTAATTAAATGGAAAAGTATTTAATAAAAATAAATTATTATTTTTCAAAAAATATAAAATAAAAAATAAAATAAATAAATGTCTTTAATCAATACTTTAGCTGAAAAACTCAAGGAAAAAATGTGCATTTATTAAATTTTATTTCTTACGCATTTAAACACGAAAAGATTGGTTGGAAAATCAAAATCTTTGAAGTCTGTACACGGAAAGATATTTGATTCTTTTAGATCATGTTATTTTTGAAATTAATAAATTTATTTTAATTAATCAGATTTTTATAACCCTAAAAAATATTTTAAAAATCTAAGTGGGAGGGTAATTTATTCACAGATAAATTTTGCGGTCTCCATCACCAGTTTGTAAGCGATGTAACTAAACTCTTATTGGCAGTAAGCCCTTCCTCCCCATCGAAAAGATTAATTGCGGTATCGCCAGTATAAACCTCCTTTAGGGATAATTCTAGATAATTGTTAGTGTGGATCACTTCTCCATCTGAAGGGTTCATGGCGAAGCGATTGATTTAAGATTAGGTAATGGTTAACACTTAGCGGTATATAATAGTATTCTCTCCATCTGAGTCATAGTTATTATATACTGGACCGAAATTATGTCAGCTATTTAATTTTACTTGGCAGGGTCAGTTGCCTAGATGGTAAAATTAATAAAAATTGGCATGTCTGATCTTTTGAATGATAGTAGACGTTCTCCCATCGAGGCATGTTATTCTCAGGTTACCAAGCTGTTGGAAAAAAAAATTTTAAATGGTATAGGAAAGCAAATTAAAATAAATTTAAAATTTTACTCATCATACTTAACAATATTTTAATTATGTGATTCTCAGAATTAAATTGGCTTTCAACCCACTCGCTTCTATAGTCAAAGAAAATAAACTTATGGAACCAAATCTTGTCTAGAAATGTAACATGGATATAGTTTTAATTGCTAACGGTATTCTTTCAATACCAGAAAATATGTTTGTTTCATAAAAAGATTCTTCCTCTGGGCCGAAAGGTATGAAGAAGAAAAATGTTCAGAAATAGGGTGACACAATTTTTAGGGTAGTTAGTGGGCCACAGACTTGTGTGAAAAAAGTCGAAAGCCATATATTTTTACTGCAACCAGGCACGGCACTGAAAAAGGTTGTGTCCAGTATTTCTCAGAAGGCAAAACAAACAGGATAATTTTTGTTCGCTGGTTATGGAAACATGTTTAGCAGTGTTATCTATGGAAACCTGGTGTGTAGATACGGGAGCCACAAATCATGTTTGCAATTCGTTGCAGGAATTCCAAGAAACCCGATAATTTAGTGATTGAGAGATTTACCTGCATATGGACAATAATACAAAGGTAACAGTAGCTGCAGTGGGAGATGTCACTCTCAGTTTTAGTGGAGATAAAGTTTTAATATTGAGAGATTATTTTTATGTACCTTCTATTAGAAGGAACTAAATTTTCGTTTCTAGATTGGTTAAAGACGGATATTTTTTTTATTTTAATAACTCTGTGGTTATAAGGATAATAAACATGTTATCTATTCTGGTACATTCGTGGATAATTTTTATTTTATTACTCAAATCTCTCCTATATTATAACTAACTGAAATAAATAACACATCTATATTACTATATAAAAGAAAGTTTTTTCCTTTAATGAACCAAACATTTCTTTGGCACTTACACTTGGGTCATATAAATCTAAAAAGGATAAACATACTAGTAGCAGATAGACTTTTGAGTTCATTGAAAGTGAAAGCACTTCCAGTCTGTGAATCTTGCTTAGAAGGTAAAATGACCAAGAGGTCTTTTTCGGCCAAAGGCTATAGAGCTAAAGAACCATTGGAGCTGGTTCATTCTAATGTGTGTGGTCCTATAGCAATCTGGACTAGAGGTGGCTTTATTTTATTTTAATAACTCTGTGGTTATTAAGGATAATAAATGGGTTATCTATTCTGGTACATTAGTGGATAATCTTTATGTTATTACTCAAATCTCTCATATACTATAACTAACTAAAATGAATAACAAATCTATATTACTATATAAAAGAAAGTTGTTTTCTTTAATGAACCAAATGTTTCTTTGACAGTTATGCTTGAGTCATATAAATCTAAAAAGAATAAACAGACTGATAGAAAATTAACTTTTGAGTTCATTGGAAGTAGAGGCACTTTCAATTTGTGAATCTTGCTTAGAAGGTAAAATAACCAAGAGGCCCTTTTTGGCCAAAGGCTATAGAGCTAAAGAACTATTGGAGCTAGTTCATTCTGATGTGTGTGGTCCTATGACAATCTGGGCTAGAGGTGGCTTTGAGTATTTTGTTAGTTTCATTGATGACTACTCAAGGTATGGATACATTTACCTGATGCATCGTAAGCTTGAATGTTTTGAAAAATTTAAAGAATTCAAAGTAGAGGCGGAGAAACATCTGAGTAAAGTATCAAATTACTACGATCCGACCGTAATGAGGAATACCTATTTAGAGCGTTTAAGAATTACTTGTCATCAGAGGGGATTACATCCCAGTTGACTGCACCTAACACTCAGCAACAGAATGGTATAACAAAAAGAAAGAATATGAATCTTATGAAGATGGTAAGGTCCATGACGAGTTATTCAGGTTTACCCAATTCATTTTGGAGACTAGCTATAGAGACAACGGCTTACATTTTGAACTTTGTACCTTCTAAGTCAGTACCTTCTACTCCCACAGAATTGTAGACCGGGCGCAAGTCTACTCTGAAACACATTCGAATTTGGAATTGTCCAGCACATGTGCTGAAAGAAAATGCGAGTAAGTTGGAACCGAGGACATAAGTCTATTTCTTTGTGGGGTATTCCAAGGGAACGAAGGGTGGTCTATTTTATAATCCTAAGGATCAGAAAGTTATTGTTAGCACCAATACCCGACTCTTGGAAGAAAATTATATTATGGATCATAGACCCAATAACAAAATTGTTCTAGAAGAACTAAGAGAAAATACCAGTAGAACATAAGAATAAGTCACTGATATCTCATTACCTCATCGTAGTGAGAGGATTATCGGGATAGGTGCAAATCAAGAATAAGGTGCTGATGCATAGGGTTTTGATTCTGTACAGCATGTTACTTCTAGTACACAGACACAAGTAGTGCCTCGTCGTAGTTGGAGGATTATTCATCAACCTGACCAGTATATGTTCTTGGGAGGATCTTTTGAAAAGATCCCAGTAGAACTATATACCGAGCCCTATAACTACAATGAAGTACTTCAAAGCAAATATGCAGATCTTTGGCAAAGGATTATGAATTCAGAGATAGAATCTATGTATTATAATCAGGTCTGAAAATTTAAAGAATCACCCAAATGGATAAAACCCATTGGATACAAGTGAATTTACAAGAGGAAAAGAGGAATAGACGGGAAGGTTAAAACCTTCAAAACTAAGCTTGTTGGTAAAGGGTTCACTCAGAAAGAAGAGATCGATTATGAGAAAATCTTTTCGTCAGTAACCATGCTTAATTTTATCCGAATTCTCTTATCTATTGCTGCACATTTCGATTATGAAATATAATAAATGGATGTCCAGACAGCTTTCCTTAATGAAAAGCTTGACGAGTGTATCTATATGATACAACCAGACGGATTCATTACAAATAGCCAGGAACACTTGTTGTGCAAGCTTAAAAAATCTATTTATAGACTTAAGTAGGCATCGAGGTCTTGGAACACTCGATTTGATCAAGCCATTACGTCTTATGATTATGATCAGAGTTTGGATGAGTCTTGTGTGTAACGGAAGTGTGACGGAAGCGTGGTGATTTTTCTAATATTTTATGTAGACAATATCTTGCTCATCAAAAATGATGTGAGGGCATTATCTACGGTTAAAGTATAGTTATCTGGGCAGTTCGATATGAAGGACTTGGGAGAAGCTAATCACATCCTTAGGATCAAGCTTATGTGAGATCGAAAATAAAAGATGTTGGGCTTATTACAAGAAAAATATATCGATGATATTCTTGCTCGTTATAACATACAGAATTATAAGAAAGAGTTTCTCCCTTTCTGACATGAAGTCACCCTATCTAAGAATCAGTGTTTTAAGACACCTGATGAGATAGAGAAGATGAAGGCGGTTCCTTATGCTTTAACAGTAAAAGGCTCTTGTATGTTATGTTTTGCACTAAACTGAACATCTGTTTTGCTGTTAGCATGGCTAGTAGATATCAGCCTAACCCAGTACAGAAGCATTGGATGTGGTAAAAAATATAATCAAGTATCTAAAAAGAACTAAGGATTATATGTTAGTTTACCAGACAGGCAGTCTAGTACCTTTGGGGGACACAGACTCAGATTTTTAGTCTGACAAGGATTCCCCTAAGTCTATCTCAGAATATGTGTTTATCTTAGGAGGTGGAGCTATTAGTTGGAAGAGTATCAAGTAGTCTTGCATTGTTGATTCCACCATAGAGGCCGAGTATATGGCAGCTTCTGAAGCAGCTAAGGAGGTCGTTTAGCTTGGAAACTTCCTGTTGGATCTAGAGGTGGTATCTTCAGTTCAGTCAACTATTACACTTTACTGTGACAATAGCGGAGCCACTCGAATGAGACAATTCCACCATTGAGCATAAGCATCACCTGATACGAAAAATCGTACAAAAAAGTGATGTTGCTGTAATCAAGATTGCATCAGGAGATAATCTTGCAGATCCTTTTTACGAAGAGTTTAACGGCTAAGACTTTTGATAGTCATGTAGAGGGCATGGGAGTCAAATGTATGGCAGTAAGGTTTTGAATGTAAGTGGGAGATTGTTATGGTTGATATACTAAAAACTATATTTTTAGTATTCAATTTTATTTTAATACAATTAAAGTTTTTTTATGAAAATTTTTATGAGCAATGTATGTATATTATTTTTTCAATATTATGCATAAATGTCTGATACTGTACATGGTATTTAATATGGTATGTAGAGTACAACTTGCATATAGAAGATCAAATTTGAAATTTTTGCAGAATATAAATTTTATATTCACAGTTTAGATATAAATAGTCATACCATCGGTATGACTGTAGTACAGAGTTTTAGTAGGCCTGTCTTGCTTACGGAGAACATATAATAGTACCATTTATTATTCCGACTCTCTGTGTTAGTACACTGTGTGTATTGAACATGACACATTTGGGTAATTAATTTTGTACTGACTATATAAATTAATTCACATCCCAAGATTATTATGAATAGTGTTTATACTCTTAATCCTGAAATAATTATTGATTTGCGCATATTTAATATTTGTTATTTTGATTCATTAGAGAGTGTGATCCTATATAGGTTTATATTCTCGGTGAGTTGGATAGCGATATTATTTATATGGTAGATATTAATTATTAACAGAATTCACGTCCCGAAAGATCGGGATTGGCAATACCCCTTAACGAAGCAAATAAGCTTTGACTAGGCCAAATCCTACGGGTGAATTTGATTATTCGACGGTCAAATAAGTTAAGTAAAATGGCTTAAGAAATATCAAGATACTGATTAGATTAAATTATCAGTAATTAAATTTAATTAGCGGGTATCAAAAATCTTAACGTGGGAAGAATGTTAAGCATTTAATAACATGAGCTCAATACAAGATGGTCTTGAGATTATGGGTCAGAGTGCAATTATAGTTCTTTAGTAGTGTGAACTATAATTCATGGTTTTATGGAGATTACAGAAACCCCTGCTAGTTTTTCATACTTACAGATACCGCTATGAGATTTGCTTAATTACATAAACCACTTATACGTGTCTGTGTTCCACTAAAAGTCTTACTCATAATTACTCCACAGGTCCCTATTGTAGCCCTATAAATATGTGGATAGGCTGAACCAGTTTCATAACTTATCTTCAAGATTAAAGCTGTTCCGGTTCTGCCAGTACGAGTTCTCGATAGTCCGTAGCCCACACTACGTTCGAAAATCGCACAAGAAAATACAGTAGAAGGTCTGAAGGGAGTTTTAACTCGGAATCAAAAACATAGTTGAAGATTTGACCGGTAAAAAGGTATTCTTCTATATTAACTTTGGTTGCACGAGTTTTATTTTGATCGTTCGACATTAAAAATTTTATTTGGAGCCCGTTTTGATGTTTGTTCGTCTAGTTAATTTTTTATCGATAATCATTTGCAAAAACAATGATCTTGGCAGTCTTGCCTCCAATAATAATTATAACTTACGAGATTTCCTGTGTTGAAGTGAATACAATTATGCACTTATCTTTAGTTTAAAAGAACGATAAACTATTTTTTAAAGATATCGGTTTATCCTCAAAACTAAGTGTGTGGTTTTTATCTTGTTCATTATAATACTAAGTTTACTCTCTTGTAATTCTTGTGGTTACATATCGCAGGTTCCGCTTAAAGGTCCACCATTGTCGACGTCTTAGGCTTGGGATCGAACTTAAATGTCATTTTCATTTGTCTTTCATTTTTTATTTGTAATTGTAAGACGTATCATGTTGGAGACTAAGAGTTTTAGTTTTGAGATGTAATGTATAGTCTAAGATAGAGTATCTCGGTTATAATATATAGGATGGAGTATTCCTTGATCTTATGTTCTTTGATTTAAACAAAATGATGTTTTTGAATTAGTCATGTATGAAAAGTTTTTGTTCTTGGCTATTCTAAGTCTTGTTATTTCTTCGAGGCTACAGGAATGTTAGTAGGATCATGCCCCACTGCATAGGTAGAGTACCTTGCGGGAGCGAGGTGTGACACCCTAGGTCTAGGGTTAGGGGTTAATGGTCAAGGGTTGGGGGTCATGGGCCCGGGGACCCAAGGTCCGAGGATCGAGGGTCGGGAATCCAAGTCTAAGGGTCGGTCGCCGGTCGGGCGTCAAGGGTCCAAGTGTCAGGGGTTAAGGATCTGGGCCCATGGGGCTGAAGGTCGAGGGCCTAGGGTCAGGGGTTAATGGTCAAGGGTCGAGGGTCATGGATCAGGGGTCGAGGGTTTGGGTGTCTGGGTCTAGATCTAGGAGTCGGGTGTCCGAGATTTGCTGGCCCAGGGGTCAAGGGTCGAGGGGTTGGGGGTCGAAAATCGAGGATCGAAGGTCACCACCGACACCGCTATCATTGTTTCTACTGCCACTAATGCCACTGATTTTAACATTACCACATCTACCGAGATTTTTTATTTTTTAAAATTATTTATCACGATTTCTAATTTTTTTAAAAAAAATATTTTATCAAGAAGAATCAAGAAAATAAAAATATTTTAATCAAAATAGCCCAATAAATTAAATTTTTTATATTTAATTTTATTTTTGGTAATTCTTTTTATCTTTTAATAAAAAAATATTTTTGGTGGTAATGCCCTAAGGACACATGGATGGAATTAAAAAATGCCAAATTATTTATATAAATATTTTTTTCATTAAATTATTTATCATATGAAATCCTTATAAAAACAAACAAAAGACTGTATTAAGTTGCTTATGGTTGGTAATTATTCCATAGAGTAAACAAACAAAACACAAGAATTTGATATCCTAAGAATTTAATATCCTAATATTACTAGTCTTGAGAGACATCAAATTCATTCTAATTCAGTCCAACACTTTAAAAACATGGTTTATGTTTTTATATTTCATACACTATTTTTGTTACACCATCTTCTGCAAATTGCGATCTGCTCAAATTTGCTGTCAACAATTTCCTTCTGCTCTTCAATTAGTAATCTTACATATATATGGTTCCGTATAATTTAGATTTTTGTCTCAAACTCTTCGCCAGCAATCTACAATTTTGCTTTTGGAGTTTCAAGCAGGCCAATTATTTCTTCAATCATCGTTTATACGTTTTCACCAAGATCGAACCTGGTTTGTTAAAAAATGCGTCGCCCAACTAGCTTCACCTGTTTCTTCTTTATTTTCTTGAGCGGTATGGTACGAAACGTGAAAAATCACAATCAAAATTCGTAAATAATCCTTTTTGCTATGCGTCAATTAAATAAACCCTTCCACGGGAAGCAATACTTTTTGACTTTAGGGTTCGTTTTATTAGCAAAATAGTCATAGAAAATGAGATAATTTAATTTTTATTTTTTTACTTTTATGGAGTTTGAATAGTAAAAATAATTCAAGAAATTGATAAAAAAATAAATTTTCTTGTACAACTCTCTTAAGCTTACATACTTAAGTTTGGGTTTCTCACAAAATATGTAAGAGAAATTTATTTTCTGGTGAAAGTAAGAATCAATTATCTTATTTTTCAAAATTACACACTATTTTTTACAATGATTTATTTTCAGTTCTATTATATAAGAGTAATTTAAATAAATGCAATAACTTTCTCACAGCTTTTATGCTTATTAAACTAAAAATTCAATTTTTTATTCATTTTCTTGCAAACTTTTTATCCTAATCAAACCATTACAAGAAAATAAATTTTCTTTTCTTTTACTTCACTTTTTACCATTTTCACCTTTTTTATTATTTTTTTTCTTTTTAATTAAACAGATCCTTAGGCTTCATTTGTTTCGTTTTTTTTTATGTTTTTCGAATGTTAACTTAAACGTTAGAATGTAAACTCACAAATTGGGAAAAAATGCTATGTACTCAGAAAAATTACCATAAATTTTACCCTAAATTCAAAATAAACTTTGATAACAATACTAAATTTGTTTAAGCTGGACATGAAAGGGCTACAGTGAAAATATGGGCAATGTGATTGAACTTTCAACTTTCCACGCACATGTAGAATCATCATATAAAAGTATGATCGTGTCAACCACCAAGTTTATCACACGAACCAACTAAAAAAGAAGGGGAAAGTTTTAAAATGTTACTTTACCTAGCCAGTTTTTATACAACACTCTAATAATATTAGCTATTTTAGCTTTTTATACAACACTCTCTCAACCTCAACAATCAAAGTCGGTGCCCAATCAAAGTCCGTGCCCACCCACCGCAACTGGATTCAATCCCCCTCTCACATTCTACTAATCAAAAACCACATTCCTATTACAGAAAATCCATTGGACATTTATAAGATCAAAAAGTGATCTAACCATTCAATATGGGTGACCAAAACACAATGTGCTATTCTGCTAATGCTATAATCAGCCAAGGAAATCATTATGCAATCAGAAAATGGTGAGAAAAGATTCCAAGAGCTTCAAGTATAGATCATTAAATCTGGAATCAGAACATACAAGTACTTTCAACTTATTTTTTCTGCAACAAATCAAAATAAATTAAAACATAATGTTCTAATTAATTGAGGGAAGTAAATAGGATATATTAAGGTCAATTTCATAAGGGGAGCTTCTACAGAGAATTGGGAAAATGTTTGGAGCAAAGGATACCAAAAACTGCAGGTCTCCAACACTCCTGTTGGCTGGAGATGAGGCAGTATCATATGTACAGATCAACCAAAAAGTTTCAGGTTCAGATGGGGCTGTCAGACTCCTTGAGAAGTAAGTTCTGAGGTGTCATTGGGAACATCAACTGTGGAAAATTGTTTTTTGATGTCGGATTCTTCTTTTATGATCTTCAGATGCGGTGCTGGAAGAGCGAGAGGGACTGGTATTGGCGAGGTTTTATCTGTACAATGTGATCTTATGTGGAAGATAACCTCAGGAGTGTTTCTGGTGAAAATTTTCCATCCTTGCAAGAAACATTTAACAAACTCTAGAAATGAAAGAGATTAATATATAGAAGGTAAGAAGGTGGCTGCTTATATTGGTATATTATATGTATGTATGGAGGGATGCATACATACGTAAGCATATATTTGTATACTGAGATATTGTAATGCATAAATGTTTTACCTCTGCAGTGTTTTCCATAAGGGTTGAACCACTAAGAGCGAAGAGCTCTTTTGCATAGTCTTCAAATATTGTGTTATTGAACCAGAGGCACCCTTTGCCTCTGCTTCAAATTTAACTACGCAAAAAGCTGTAGCGGAAGTGATGTTGATGCATGGTAGTGAATTAAGAATACCTCAGTTTGGTTGTCACATTTTTTGTCTTGCACTCGAAACAGTCAAAAACAGTTCGATGTTGGGCACTGATCGATTTGTAACAACAATTACAGGACTGGAATTTTTGCTCCAAAGAGAGGATTGCCACTGAAAGACCTGTAAAAGAAGCTGCAATCAGTGCTATGTAGTGAGGTTGTCAATGCCATAGGGTTGAATTTGTGGTGTTTAATACCATTGTAAGATGTGGCTTTTAGTCTTATCCCAATGAATTAATGTTGGGAACGAGTTACTGATAGCTAGCAATTTTGCAACTTAATTTGTTGCAAAGTTCTCCCACCAAGTGATGAGGATCGGCATCTACCCAGTGTTAAAATGACACAAGGATTAGAGATACAGTAGTTGGTTTGGAAATAAAAGTATGTGTAGCTCACTCTTGGTTGAAAGGATCAGCTCTTGGATATAGTAGATCTTCCAGATTGAGCATTGATTGTCTTTGGAGGTAGAGCCACAACCACAGCAACTAAGATATCAGCAGTAAAAATGTTTCATTACTGGGAAGTTGAAGAATGATATAATATGCAAAACAAAGAAAGGAATTGTAAGGTATAAGAATTACCAAACCGCAACTGTGTTTGTATGTCTACATGATCCGCAAATTGATTGAAGGGAATAAGTTCATATGTTGGCAGGTTGATTTTCAGCTGGTCGTATCAGTGCGCTTGGGATGAAGTGTCTGTTGCCAAGGAAGTGGGACAACACGTGTCGTTTTTCAACAAATCTGACAATTGCATTCGACACAAAATGACTTCAAATGCCACTAAGTTTGTCAATTTGGCTTCAAACATTGTTGTGTGCAGTCTTCTGCCCTGTGAAGTTTGTGGGGAAACTATAAATGATTGAAGAGATATACGTGGAAACCTACATAGTAATAGAATATATGATGTGGATGATGTATGGGCTGATGGGTGTATGGGAGAATAAAAGCACTCGACTTAGCTCAGGAGTCATCGAAGGTAGAAGGAGATAAGAATTGGCGACCGTATGGCAAGATAGAAATGGCAATAAGGACTGAAGACAAGGGTTTTGATTGTGATATGTAATAATTTAAAAACACCCTTGTAAGGGCTATACTGGAGAAGGAAGACAACTTACATGTACCGCGTGGCTTGTCTATGATAGTTCGATTTCTTTGAGGTTTAACCTCTGTTTCCTAACAGTCTTGGTACTTGTACCATGGGGTAGTTGTGATACATCAACATTCCCATGATATGTATTTCAAGATGTCAGAACGGTCAAGCCCCCTTCTATCCTAAAGCGGTCAAGGTGAGGCTAACTTCTCGATTGTGGTTTGGCCAATCAACCTTGAGGATCCAAACTCTACCCTCATGTTAGAAGAAACAGAATAATGGAAAGCCGTACCAAACTGGTAGTGGAGCACTCTTATTTATATTAAAAAAATTAAAAAATACCATTACATCCATACACCCACACACACATGATAATAACCCACTAATACTAATAGTAATAAGAATAATAGACTACTACTAACAACCCCCAAGCTGAAGCATATATATCAATAATACCCAGCTTGTTACACAAATATGAGACGCGCTGACCCGATAAGGTTTTGGTAAAAATATTTGCCACCTGTTTTCCTGTAGGAATAGTCCCAAATGTGACAATTCCTTTCTGATATTCATCACGAACAAAATGACAGTCAATCTCTATATGTTTCGTCCTCTTATGAAATACTGGATTTGTAGCGATATGAATAGGACATGTATTATCAACCCAGAGTTTGGCAGAACTATTAAGGAGGAAGTGTAATTCTGTCAAAAACTACTGAAATCACATAATCTCTGCAGTTGCTAATGCCATAGCTCGGTACTCCGCCTCTGCACTAGACCTGGATACAACATTCTGGTTTTTACTCTTTCAGGAAACCAAATTCCCATCAACAAAGACAGAGTAACCAGATGTGGATCTCCTGTCAAATGTGCATCCAGCCCAATCAGCATCAGAGTACCCTTCCATTCCCATATGTCCATGATCAAAAAACTAGATGCCCTTACCAGGATTTTTGTGCAAATACCGAAGAATACGTAACACTGCCTGCCAATGAGAAACATGGGGATCGAACAAAAACTGACATACTACACTCACTGGATAAGCAATGTATGGACGAGTCATCGTAGTAAGATAATTAAGTTGTCCCACTGTACGTCTATATTCAGGGTCTGAAAGAATTACTCCTTTCGGCTCTAGCTTAACGGTAGACTCCATAGATGAGTCCACTCCTTTGGCACTCATACCCTACTCGCGCCAGAATGTCAAGAACATACTTCCTCTGAGAAATGAACACTCATTTCGTATTCCTGGTTACTTCAATGCCAAGAAAATATTGAAATTCACCAAGATCTTTCATTTGAAACTTGGTGCCCAGGAATGATTTAAGCGCAACATTCCCTCTACTGTCACTACCAGTAATAACAATGTCATCCACATACACTACGTGTAATATGCAACCAGCTGAGGTATGTTAAAAGAATACTGTGTGATCCTTCGCTGGCTGCCGAAGGCCAAACTCCTGTACTACTGAGCTGAAACAGTAAAACCAGGCTCTGGAAAACTGATTCAGACAATACAATGATCGCCTTAAACGACATACCTGATTAGGAGACCCCCTGAGCAACAAATCTGGGCACTTGCTCCATATAAACCTCTTCTTCCAAATCACTATGAAAAAATGCATTTTTCACATCAAGTTGATACAAAGGCCACTAATATAATGCAGCCAAAGACAAGAACAACCGAAGGTCATCTTGGCAACGGGTGAGAAAGTATCAAAGTAGTCAAGTCCATTTATCTGAGTATAACCCTTTGCCACTAAACAAGCTTTTAACCGCTCAAGAGTGCTATCAGAATGAAGCTTGACAGTATATGCCCACTTACACCCGATAACTGTCTTTCCAAGAGGAAGACTCACCAAGTTCCATGTATAATTAGCCTCAAGAGCATTCATTTCCTCAATCATAGCCTTGCACCAACCTGGATGAGAAAGAGCATCTACAATAGAACAAAGCAAAGTATGCTGATCAAGTGTAGTAATACGCTACTGGACAGTGGAGGGCAAACCACAATATGACGTAGTATACAAGGGATGATATCGACAATTACGATAAGACTTGCTTAAAGCAATAGGAGGATAACTTACCTAATTAGAGGCCGGATCCAGCTGAGAAGATACTGACTCGAGTAGAGGAGAGGTAGTGGAGCTTAGTGAAGACGATGATTCTGAGGATGAGGATATCACAGTTGAATCTGAGGCAGTAGGAGAAGGCTCATCCAGAATATCAACCGAAGAATTGGCGACGGGAGAAGGTGCCACTGGTAAATCAGTGGAGTAATGATACATCAGAAACTGATCTAAACCATCATCAATAGTGGAGGGAGGTGTAGTGGATGGGCCATAGAATGAAGTAGACTCAACAAAAACCACATCTCGGGATACTATAAAACGGCGCAACTCCGGATTGTAACAACGATATTCTTTCTCTGTCTTAGGATATCCCATGAAAGCACGCATAAGTGCTCGGGCATCCAGCTTGGTCATATTCTGTCTGATATCTCTCACATAGAAAACACACCGAAAAATCTTGAAAGGCAATGAAAAGAGAATCTACTGAGGATGTAAAACTGATAAGGGTGTAGTACCATATAGAACAGAGGATGGCAATTTATTCATAAGATAGCATGCTGTCAACACAGCTTCACCCCAGAAGACTTTAGGAACTTTCATCTGGAACATGAGAGCATGTGCAGTGTCCAAGAGAAGTCTATTCTTCCTCCCAGCCACTCCATTATGCTGTGGTGTGTCGGGAAAAGACGTCTGGTGAATAATCTCATGTGCACGCAGGTATGTACCCAACACTCAACCAATGTACTCACTTCTATTATCACTACGTAGTGTCTGAACAATTTTTCCAAATTGGGTTTGAACTTCATTACAAAATGTAGTGAAAACAGTAGGTAATTCAAAACGCTTCTTCATAAGATGGAGAAGTAATCCGAGAATAATTATCAACAAAAGTTGCAAAGTATCGAAATCCAAACAAAGATATAACAGAACACGGACCCCGAATATCTGAATGGACTAAAGAAAAAGGACTCATTGTCCTATTATTATTCCTGGACACTTATGGCACATGCAGGAGCTTAGCAAACCGACATAACTCACACTCTAACTGTATAACCTTACTCAAAGTGTGACATAGTTTCTTTAGACTGGGCAATGAGGGATGGCCTAACCAACAGTGTATATCCAAAATTTGAGACGATCTTCCCAAGCATGCAACATCCAAAATCTCATCCATCACATACATGCCACCAACCACTCGTCCTCTACTGATAATATTTCTCGAAGCTAGATCCTGAAAAACACAATGATTAAGAATGCTACAGAGTAGTTCAAATCCTTTGTAATCCGACTCACAGATAGTAAATTAAACGAATTAGCAGGAGTATGTAACACATCAAAGTGATGGAAATAAAGTAGCTACTTCTTGTCCTTTCACCTCCAAGGTTCTTCCATTGGCAACAATAACCCTACCGTGTCCAGAGGTTAATTGATAAGACGAAAAAGTACCCTATGGAGTGGGTCATATGTGCAAATGCATCCAAGTTTATCACCTACGATCTGAGAGTGGTCATACACACAGCAGGGTTCCCTGCAACTGTGGCTGAGGGAGCATTGGCTGTATACCTCTCGAACCGTTGTGGCATTAGCTACCAAAACCTCAACAGAGGACTCCATGGAATTCAGCATCCGACTGAGTAACCTTGCGTCATCCTGTTTCCATCTTCTATATTCATTAGATCTTTTCTCAAGAGGATCCTCGAACAAAAGATTCTCCTTCTCCATATCTTCAATTATCAACAACACCTTTTTCATAAAACATAGGTTTGTGGTCCAGTCAACTTTGAATCCACTAGTCATGTGGATGAAAATACGTCAGTGATTTCTTGTTTATCGGTACTCATTTGAGAGTCACCACCTCCGATAGAACTCTCTATTGACATCTCAGTCTACCAATCTCAAGGAATCACACAAACAACCAACCAACAAACAATAAAACACAGCCACAATCTTAACTACTCATAAATGGACCACTGGTTACCTTCACATCATCTCCATCGAGTCAATCACCCATGGCAGCCCCCTTAGATCCTCAAAACAGCACTGAAGATGCTCCTTGGAGGCTGTCGGTACCAACAACAGGGGAGTGAAGAGCCCTGGCAGCCCCTAGATCCTCAAATCAGTGGTTGTGATTCCTCTGCGGGATGTCAACAATGGAGAAAGTGATTGTCAAAGAGAAAAAGGGGACTTTCAGGGCCTATCGGGACCTATTTGGGTAAGAGCAGAAGATTTTAGCACTTGGAGAAGGGGCGGCAAGAGAAGAAGATGATGGCTGAAGGTGGGGCAGAGGCAGGCTAAGGTTTGGTTGCTGAAGGAGGCTAGGGTTTCAAGATGGCTCTGATACCATGTTAGAAGAAATAGAATAATGGGAAATCGTACCAAACCGGTAGGCGAGCACTCTTCTTTATATTAAAAAAACTAAAAAACACCATTACATCTATACACCCACACATACACGATAATAACCCACTAATACTAATAGTAATAAGAATAATAGGCTACTACTAACACAATCCCCTTATCCTCTTAGTGGTCCCGAGTGGATCCTAGGTCTTACTCTCAACCTGGGATTAACGTGTCTTGGCGCCAAATACCCTTTGCGGATTGGTGAGGTGTGGAGTGAAGCCGTTGGTACGTCACCGTTCTTAAGTTGTCTACCCACGCATAACTACATAGTTAAGGGAAAAAACAGTTAATTATAATGACATCAAGTACGATGCAAACATTAACAGAATTTGGAATTTGTTTTAAAAACCTTACTTTGTGAATTACGAGAAGTGAAGCCATCAAATGTCAAAATTATGTAGTACAATATATTACTCAGTATGCAACTACATTAACAAGCCAATGTCAACAAACTTATACGACATTAGATGTAAAATTACATAGAAAAGTGGGTCACGTGTGGATCAACAAGGATTAGTTTCTGATATTTAAGTACACTTGACTGAGCAGTTTTGATATTCCATTTTTCTAACACGTCCTTCTGTTGTCCATTGCAGTCTTACCCCGCATCGCATTGTAGTCTTATGCTAACAAAGTAAGGACGAACGGGTATTCTGGTAGACTAAAGACACTCGACTAGGCTAAAAAATCACCGGAGATGAAAGGAGGTGAGAATTAGCAACCCCATGATGAGACGGGGATGACAGTACTTACCATAAGGGAATTATATTAATTGAATTGTTCGTATGTTCTGTAATAAATGAGAAGTGCCCTTCTTATAGGCTGAACTAGGAAACGGAGACAACTTGAATGTACCACATCTCTAGTCTCCCTTGGTTCGACTTCTCCAAAGTTTGATCTCTTTATCTCCTGACGACCTTGGTATCTGTATCATGGGGTGGTTGCCATACGTCAACATGTCGGGGTGGTCAAGGTGCCGGGGTGACAAAACAGTCAAGCCAGAATGGTCAATCCCCTTTCTATCCCGAGATGGTCAAGGTGGGGCCAATTTCATAGTTTGGCCAAGGAACCTTGACGATCCTAACTCTATCCTCCAATCCACTTATCCTCCTGGTAGTCCCAAGATGATTGGGACCCCGCTCCCAATCTCGGATTAAGGTGTATTGGCGCTTTTACCTTTAGGTGTATTGGACCTTATATCTTTGGGGCATTAGTGGAGTGAAGTCAATGGTGCGACACCATTCTTGAATGGATTACCCACACCTTCTAATGACAAAAAATACCGTGTTCCATTTAGTAAGACCCAATACCCAATCAAACTTTCCTTTGCAATGACAATCAATAAATCCAAGGCCAAACCTTACAAGCAATTGGAATATATTTATGAGAACCAATTTTCTCGCATGGACAACTCTATGTTGTTGTGTCATGCTCAACTACTGCTTCAACTGGTAAAGTTCTAATTGAACAAGATTGCAAAAATTCCACAAATACCAACCACACTAGAAATGTAATGTACTGTGATATGCTTACTCTTGCAAAATGCAATTGAATTAAAATTGATGAATCCTTCAATGGAGGAAGCCCATTTGGGTTAAGAGAGAAGTCCCCATACTGCCTTGATTAGCTGGGTCAACTGTTTTATCTATGCTTATAAAATTATATGGTTCCCCCAAAAAGTTTTTTATCAAGAGGTTATTTATTTCACCAACGCTATCATTCTTTGAGTTAGCAGTTAGCTCAATAAAGTTAATCATTGACAAAGGATTAACTGAGTATTGGGCGAGACAAAGGAAGACAATATTAACAAGCTTCTCAATAGAGCAATTGAGAGTATCTGGGCATATAAGCATAGAAGAAGGTATTCGCACTTTATTTTTTCCATCTACGAGCTCTATTCCATCTCCAATCCTAAGTATCTACTAAAATTCAGGTCATCTCTTGCTCTAATATGGGTAGTCAATTGGAGTTTTTCAATGGTTTCCATATTTTGGAATTTACTAAGCTAGTATCAATTGAGTAATATTTTGTTCCTTTAGTTGTGACGGGAATTTGTCAGAAATCACCACCAAAAACTACGACATTCCCCATAAAAAGAGATTCAACATCATTGATATCTTCTAGCATATCATTTTTCCCCCTTGGTATTGGAGCCTCATCCCAAATGATAAGTTCTGCTATTCTTAGTAGCTCTACTATCCTACCTTGTTTACATACTGTGGAGGATATGTATGTTTCAACGTCAATAGGTATCATAAATCAAGATTGCGATGTTCAACCTCCTGGCAATATTGATGCAGCTACGCCAAATGATGTAGTTGCAAGTGCAACGTATCACTTTCATATGACAGCATCAAGGATTGCCTTGTATAAAGAAGTTTGTCATGTGCCTCATGGGCTATCAATGAAAAAATAACCTTTATTTGAGAAAACTCTTTATTATTATCTCAAAAGCAGCACGCTGTTGCACGGATAAATTTGAAATAGATTGGTAGTCAATATCAAAAATAGTTAAACGTAACTCTTCTTCAATTTCCCAGCAGGTGATCATTGGATAAAAAAAATTGGTCAAAACAAATGTTCAAGTCACTAATATTCTGTCCCAACATTGAAGGTTAAAATTTATATTCTGCAAGATTTAATGTGAATTTGTTTGATTTGAAGATTTTCTAGTTTTGTGTAATCATTGGAGTGAAAGTTTTGGTATTTTCCCCACACCTCTAGGATTGTTTGGGGCACAATGTACAAGGTAGTAGCAAACAATTGTTTCGATGAATGTGGCATTTGGTAAAATGCAGCCTCTTGAAAGCATTACTGAAGATAATCATCATGCTCTAAAAGGCTGCGTAGAAGATCTGCCTCATGAAAAGTTTGTGTTTCTATTCCATTCACAGTTCTTAGATAGCTAAAAGAAGATGGAGACCTAGCATGGTTCAGAAGTAACCTTAAATTATCGTTCTCTCCTTGAGTTGAGTTTACTGTGACGGCGTGCCCAATTGTTCTTCTCGTTTTTCTTTCTAACCATATTCTATCTTTTGCACACCAAACAAACTATTCAGGGAATTCTTAGTATAGAAAATTGCCATTTTTAGCTTTTTGATATGAGATGTTCATCAAAAAGCATTCTGTAAGCATAGTTTTTGAGAACATATCACTTTTTAATACTGAGTTTCAATCTTCAATGTCAGTCAGAATAAAACAGATTAATGGTTTTCTTGGCGAACCTGAAGATGGGATATGGAGGGGTAGACCTCATTTGAACTAAATTCGAAAATTCTCCATGCTACTTTGGAGGAGTGATCCATCTTGCTGATTGATATTATTCTATTTCATTTATGTCGTTAGAGTTCAAATTTGGAAGAACTTGAGAGATGACTTTGTCATGACCCTTTTATAGGTACTTATGCAAGTATTTGACAACTTTCACCTTTGAGAAAATTTTAACATTGATGTGACAAACATACTTTGCAAGTAAAAATGGGTTATAAGGTACAACCCAAAGATATCAAGAAATTGTCTGCGAACTTTAACTTGATGGCCATTATCTATGCCCTTGTATACAGTATATGAGTCTTTTGTTGATCATGTGAATGACTCAAAATGTTTGGGGCAATGATTTCTGCATCGGATTTTTTTCTCATACAAACATCGTCTTTCTTTAGTTTAGCACAAGGCCCATGCATGTGTTTAGTGACAAGAACAAGTGTGGGTTGTGTTTTTCATAGGGAAGTTCAGGTGATACAATAGAATCGTAAGTTTGTGGTGATTTGAGTTTATGCCTTTGTTCTAAAATAAGTAGCATATGCATCTAGGCCTCTTGGGAAGTCCCCTTTTTGGGAACTCTACGACATAGGCAAATGCTGCCATTTTCTCAAAGATTTTCTTTTTTATGATATCATTTTTTAGCTGCTAATTATGCCTATTTTGAGTTTCTTAATTGTATTGCAGTTGTGATTTCATTCAAAGCATTATAGATTACATGTCATAGCGAGGAAAATTTGAGGTTTTCAAAAACATTGAACTAATGCCATTGCATCAAGATATCTTTGACGAAGGTCCCTAGGACCACCTATGAATGAGGTGGTAATACAATTCTATGACCTACTTTTGATCCTCAATCTTTGCCTAAGGAGAGGTACCATCAACAATTCCTCGGTACAGTTCAAATCGTATAACACTGATTGTTTCAAAAAAATTAAGCCTCCATATTTCAACTTCAATGTACATGTTGACACAATATTATTAGAAAGGTGTCCAAGCATAGTGAAATCAATGTGTCATTTTCTCTGCTTTGTATTTTATAACAATAATACTCATAGAATGAAACCATCCTTTTATTTATTTTTTGTCGGAGGACTAGAAATGAAGAACAAAATTGTTATGTTGTAGAGTTCAAATTGTCCAAAACAAAAAAAAAAACAAAAAAAAATCTATAAATTTCTTTTATATTTGAAGTAAATGAGAAGAAGAGTTCATCTAATTTTGAGATACCAACGATTGTCCTTCACAGGTATGTCGTTTCTTTTACTTGTCAATCCTTTATATTCCTTCATGCTAACCACGTTCACCACATGGGAAGAGCAATGGATATTGTAACATCCAAAATAAGTTGGATAACAATGTTTCTTTCTTTTTGTGAAGATAAGCCTTCCCTTTCAACCTTCACTTTCAGTCCATATTGCTGCAACTTGTGAAGCCATTGGGTGGTTATATGTTCTTTAGTCTAAACTGGGATCGAAGTTGATTACAAATTGGTGCACATCCAAATTACCAATGTTTCTAAGGTTTCAAAAAAACATGGAATATGGATTATGAATTAAGATTCTAATCAAATGGTTAATAATGGAAGCCCTTAGTTTTTATGAGATTTGCTCCCTATTTTCTAGCCCATGTTCTGTATCATAAAAATAGAATTGTAAATGAGAAACTGCATGACTCAAAGGTTGCAGGTCATTGATGAAGTGGTATGCTTAAATCAATCCCAGGGAAAGAGGCCATCCCTAAGCTACTTGAGCGTTCCCCAAATCGTTTCATGGTTGTTTTACAATTTTGCTTTTTTTACTAAGCTTTTCACGTTTTTTGCTCTAACTCTCTACTAGAGCATCACAACCATGTGGCATCAGTTTGTACAAGTTTTAGAAGTTTTAGGCATGAGCAAGCCGCCTGTCCATTTCTCGAATCATTTTGTGGCTGTTTTACGATTTTGCCTAACATACCATTTTTACTAAGGTTTATATTATATTTTTTACTCTAATTCTCAGTTTGTACAAATTTGTTTAGGCACGAGCGAGCTGCCTGTGTTATTTCACAAACCATTTCGTGCCTATTTTGCTCTTTCGTTTCTTAAATGGGTTGTTTTTACTAAAATTTTCACATGTTTGGCTCTAATTCTCTATCTAGGCATCGCAACCACGTGGCGTCAGCTTGTACAAGTTTGTTTAACCACAAGCAGATGCCCATGGAGTTCTGAATCATTTCGTGGTTGTTTTACAATTTCGCCTCTCAAACAAATCATTTTACTACGTTTTTCACGTTTTGGCCTAATGAGCATAAACTAGTTCGCAATTGTTGCTCTAAGTTTCTATGAAATACAAATGTAAAATATACTTCCCACAAGTTTGGACCATGAGATCAGCCATCACAAGTATGACGTAGTACCTCTACGTCAAGACGTTCTGAAGCTGATCGGCTTCTCTGTTGTGCATTACAGTGAGGTTGTTGCTGCTCTGCGCTCTCTGTGCTACTCCTTGTGCTCTCGCTACTGCTCCTTATGAAGTACCTCCATCTTAGATCTAAGTTTCGACGGTTCCTCCTCACATGTTGGTGACTCTACATCAGACTTAGCAAAATAGGAAGAGGATTTTGGACCGACTCTAAAGCCTCTTAGGTGTCACCTTTTCTCCCCGAACACCATCCTTGAAATGTCCTACTTCATCATCGGGGTTTCAACCCATGCACTCTTAGCATCTCTGTTAGTCGTCGTAAAAAAAAAAAAAGAATATAACGATTAGTAATACTTTCAAGCTAATAAAAAAAAGATTAATATAAAAGTGCAATTATTGGCTACTTACATGTAGAGCTCATTACAAACAGGATGAATTAATTCTTTTACTTTTTTTTACTTTATGTGATTTGTCATAGACATCACAAAAAATAGACAACTCACCACGGTAAGACATTACTTCCTGCCAATGAATTAAATATAAAATAGAATATAATCACTAAATAACAACAATGATAATATATTAAATTACAAAATATACATTTTCATAAAAAATTAATTCACCTCATTGGTTATTGTAGTAGGAAATAACCAAGACCCCTTGGTGTGATTATAGGGTAGCTTTTGCCTATAACAACAAATGGATTTGATAAAAAAGCAATGAAAATTTGTTTAAGGACATTAAAATGGTTTCAAATCACTTACTCAACTCGAATCATGTTCCCAAACACTCCCATGATAATCTGAGATTTCGTTTCAATCCCACAGAGAGGGAAAAAAGGTGCATTACAATAGATTTTCTACTGTATTTTCCAGATAAGAATCCTAAATAATTCCAAAGACTTGAATGGAATTACTACTTACTATTAAATTTCTTAGAAATGAGAATCTCATTCACTATCTACAATCTGGTCATCCAAACATAACCTAAGTGGTTTGATACCAGACACATATCACACTTTCTGCTGGTCCAAAACTCCCAAATAATGAACACAATGAATCAAACTATAATAGCACATGCAGATACATCCAGAAGGGCCATTTGGCCCAAAGAGTTTCATAACAGATTTTAAGATTTCACAAAACCAAATCGATAACAATCTATTATTATCTTAGTTATATATACACAGAACAGTTTTTACAGCTTTTTTAATGCATCACGAGCATTCAAAGTGATAACAAGTACTGTTATTTTACCAAGCTTTGGGAATGTGAAATCAATGGCCAAAGCAACATGTTCACAGTCTCAGTAAATTAGAAAAATCTAAAATCTAAAATCAAAACATATTTTTTTTCTTCCTTTCTCTGTTGGACTCCTTGCAATTGGATTCTTCTTACAAAATTGCATAATACAAATTTTCAGAAAAATTTACATATTGTACCAGTAATAATCACCACTGTGAAGATTGGGGAGTTCGGGGAGGTGGGGTTTTGGAGAGGAGGTGTGAATCAAGCCTGCCAAATCACGCTTACAAACACAACTCTCGGAAAACTCCAGAAAAAACCTCTATAATACTTGCGACATGTGTATGAGAATCGAGATAGACCGGGTCATAAATCTCTAAAACATAATTTCTAAAAGTTCCTGTAGATTTTCATTAGAGGCCAGTACAATTGTAACATCCTGCATGACCCGGAATGAACCTGTGTGATAACAATCACACAGAACAGTTTTGATTTTAAGATTTCACAAAACCAAACCGATAACAATCTATTATTATCTTAGTTATATATACACAGAACAGTTTTTACAGCTTTTTTAATGCATCACGAGCATTCAAAGTGATAACAAGTACTGTTATCACAAAACCAAACCGATAACAATCTATTATTATCTTAGTTATATATACACAGAACAGTGTATATACAACAAAATATAATAAATCTAACATGTTTCAACCTTGAACCAAAAATCCTAATAAAAAATATAGCTATTTTTACACCTAAAGTAACAACATCACCTTTTTCGTCTGATTCAGCAAATCGATAGCCATGTAGCCAACCCGAACCCAAAATACGAAGTTTAGGATTTTTCCCTAAGATTCTAATTACACGATGATTCATAACATAATATTCTAAGCTTATGGGTTTTTCAAATTTTCCTTAAACTAAAGTCCCGTACAGTCAAAAAACCACATAGTACAATTTTATTTGACAAATTGGACACCTAGCTCCAATTGCATAGTCTAGGTTTGACACCAATCTACCATGTGTCTATACATAGCAACCAAAAGCCTTGCACTTCAAACCCATTTTCGTTTAAGTAAAAACCCCGTTATGTGAGGAAAGAAAGAGAGATATACACTACAACAAAAATTACTTTTAGCAGCGCAAAAAAAAGTAGTCAGGCAAAGTGTTATTGGGCCAATAAAAGCTTTGCTAGCAAAAAATCGTGTATCACCAAATCGACAAAGGTTTGTCAGGAAAGGGTTTTACCAATGCATAGGATCCATGCATCGGCAAAAAGGAATAGATTTGGCCACATAGTTTCGCATTGTGCCGTCGCCAATAAGTTAAAAGCAATGTTGGCGAATATAAGGTTCGTCAGCGATGAATACTTCAAAATGGGCTGGTTTGGCACTTTTGCCAACGTCGAAGTCGTCGAGAAAAGTAATTATAATATTTTTTAATTTTAATACTTCGCCGACACATATAAATGTGTCGCTAATAATAAATCTTTGCCCACGAGTAAGTTCATCAACATAAATATTGTATTATTTTTTATGCGTCACTAATAATAAATCTTTGCCCGTGAGTGGATTTATCAGCCAACATATTATATTAACTTTTTGATTTTTTTAAAATATTTAATAATTCATTTTGTTGTGACAACAAATAATTTTTAATTATGCATTTTATATTTGACTATAATATAACCTATTTTTACATGTACCCATTCAAACTCATTCACAAATCACAAGCATACAATATGCAAATTCAACTCAGGTACATCTCATCAAAATCAATATAAAGTTTATCTATCCAAATCCAAGTAGTCACCAAAACCAAACATCTCTAAGACCCAAATATAATCTTCAAACCCAAAATGGATGTAGCATTCAAAAGTAATCATAAGTTTGAATGCATTCAAAAGGTAATCCCTAACTCCAATTGTATTCAAATGTGCTAACTAATTATCATAGTATACAAAAAATGATTCAATCAAAAAGTTCCTTGAATGCCACCTTTAATTTAGCCAAGAGAAGTAGCATCATATCCTTCATGAAATGTGTCATCTTCGCCTTCGCTATTTAGAAGTAAGCCTGGAATACTAGCTAGATCAACTCCTGTTTTTACTGCCAACACTTCGAAAATGCTCTGAAATGCTTTTATGTTCTTAGCATAATCATCTACTTGCTTTCGCAAAGCAATCACTTCAAGATCAGACTCCTTGACCTCTGTGGAGGATGAATCGATGTTGTTGTGGGGTCCCAATGCCCTTCAAGTAAGTTGACCTCTTTCCAAGCACTTGCATAGAAATTTGTTTTTCGGATAGCGAATTAGTGACATCGGGTTGTGATTGTTCATCAATTTTTGGAGCCATTTCATCCTGCAAGTTTTCAAATTCATAAATCTATAACACCTAGTTCTAAAATGCACATTGGCTATTTCTTGAAATTTAGATACTCATACATACATAATGTTCTTATCCACACATCTTCCCCATGCAAATGACGTATATGAGTCTCCTTGAACTTTTTCAAAAACTTTTTCAAAATAAATTGTTCTCTAACATTGCTCTTCTTAACCTATATAAGTTCATTGGGTTATTTTGATAAACCTGCAACTTAATAGTAATAATCTAGAAAAGTATAATTTGTTATACCCTTACTTACAAACATCGAAGCTCGCAATATAAATGATTTAGAACCACTCGTATGATTATATATTACACGGGATCGTGTAAACTTTGCTTTATTAGACTTAGCATGCAACAAAAAGAAAAGGCAACTAAACAACTTAACCAACCAAATATAACATATGCAAATAGTTTGACATAAATTTAACTTGCATATAGATTTGTGAAACTTTAGCAATCATATGTACCACCCACAATCCATGGCTTTGCCAATAGGTTAAAAGCAACGTTAGAAAATATTGTACAAATATCCTTACTTGCATAACCATGCATGCCACTAGGAAGAAGACGCTGAAAGAGGACATGACAATAATGACTTTTCAATCCTAACAACCTACCATTTTTTGAGGTTACACCTCGAGATATTTGCTGCATAGCTATCGAGGTAATTGATCGACTTCAAAAATTCACAAAAGCCATCTATTTGTTGTGGATTCAAAGCGTAGACTGCCCAAGGCTTTGAAAAGGATCCATTATCCTTCATTTGTAGATGCAATTCTTCATGCATGCTCATTTTTTTCAAATCATTACATGCTTCCTATGTGTCTTTGTTCTTTCCATATATACCTAGCATTGTCCTATAAAATTTTTTGCAAATATTCTTTTCTATATGCATGGCATTTAGATTGTGTCGAACACTTAGTCTCTTCCAATAGGATAGCTCCCATAGAATGCTTTTTTTTTCCCGACTCAAATCTTGAGAGTCATGATGTCTTTTCTTGTTGATAGAATCCTTCCCAAACTTGACTCGGCATACTTGATCTAATTGAGTCGCTACTTTTTCCATAGCTATGCCCAATGATTTTGAAGCAAGCACGGAAAAACCATCAAACTTCTTATCCTTCCTACAAGGATGGCTTTTAGACAAGTAAGCTCGATGACCTACCCACTCGATCTTATCTATTAACTTGTGTGATATTGGATTATTATTGCAAGTTGGATAAGCAAAATAACCTTATGTACTCCACCCAGGCAAATCACCATATGGAGGAAAGTCATTTATGCTCCACATTACAGCTGCATGCATTCAAAAGGGTCTGCTCAGTGGAGGCATCATAAGTCATAACTCCTCCCATAGCTCCTTTAACTTATCAACCAAGGGCCTTAGACATTGATATTAATCCCAGGCTAACTCGGTTCAGGAATAAGTAAGGTCATCATAAGAAATGATTCCTTCATGCATCTCCAAGGTGGCAAGTTATATGGCACTAGGATCAACGGTCACATACCATAAGAAGTGATTGTTTTAACAAAAGGGTTAAACCCATCGGCGACAAGGCCCAACCACCAACCAAACGTTGCGAGCCTCGTGGGAAAACTATGGATAATACATATCAAATTCTTCCACTCCTCAAAATCAGCCGGATATCTCATTCATCCGTCATCCGCACGCTTATCATATACCATCTAATATCTTTAACCGTCTTTTTGGACATGTACAATCTTCGCAACCTCGGTATCAAAGGAAAGTTACAATGTAACTTATGAGGAATTTTCTTACACTTTTCATAATTGATCTTGTACCTAGGAGGCTTTACAAATAAGACATTTTTCTAGGTGAGCATTCTCTTTCCAGAATAGTGAAAAACTTTTTTCACATGCATCAATGAGCACGTATCCAAAGCCCAAGTCACGTAGTATCTTCTTACAATCATAAATTAATTCTAAAACCACGTGGCCATGTGGGAGGAACCGACGTATCTTCAAAATATTGTTGAAAGCCTTGTTGCTCATCCTATTTTCCACCTTAACCTGCAGCATCTAAATGACGAATGATAATAGAGTGTTTTTGCACCCCGAATACCAGAAACGCTAGGAGGCCTCCAACAATTTATCAATGTTGTGGACATTATCCCTCTCTATAGTATCACCCTCGATATAAGTTCCCCTGTGACGGTGTTCTATCAGTTCATCATATTTTTCATGGTAAACATCGTATTCATCATCATTCTCATTTGACTCATCGAGTTCTAGAAGCTTCCCATGTTGTAACCAAGTTGTGTAAGAAACTAGCATCCTATTTATTTGCAAGTGAGTTTTCACCGTATCATGCTCATTCTTATAAAAGTTACAGCAATTGGTACAAGGGAATTTAATCTCCCTTGCCTCACCCAAATGCAATTTTGCAAACTTAATAAACGATTCTACCATCGTCCAAATATGGGTCATCGAATCTGTCTGAAACCAACATCCAACTCCTATCTATATCTGATTATAAGCAATTTTTCAATTAGATTATAAAATAAATAATTCAGTTATTAGGTGCCTACATTCAGTTACTTTGCAAGCAAAAAAATGTTTTAACCCCCACGCCCCCCCCCCCCCCCCAAATATAAAAAACAAGTATGCGCAAATTGTAAAAATAACATTTAGTTAGCTTCTGTACATAATTTTTAAATACATTATCTTTTGACTTGTTTGACATAATTTGTAGCCTCGATATGACAAACAAGTCCAAACAATCCTCTGACTAGGTTACAGGTGACAGGTATATATGTGCGGGTTGCAAAATTTGTAGTGAATGCGTGTAGTGTTATTAAACGAAAAAAATGTGTGGGGTGCAAAATTTTGAATGGTCATAACTTTGCGTTCGGGTGTTCGTTTGGGGTATATTTTTTTTATTTCATGTATTTTTCAAGAAAAAGTGTGTGGGGGTGCAAAATTTTGAATGGCTATCTTTGTGCTCGGGTGTCCATTTGAGGCGTATTTTTTTATTTCATCAATTTTTTTGAGATCTATTGATCCCAAACTGCCATGGGCGGTTTGACCCAACCATTTTACAAAAAAATTGCCTCTTTCACCACTAAATTCAAGTTCTTTTTCCTACATCACAAAATAAAGACACATCATCCTCTCATGTCCTTAACCTGCATCGGCACACTTTTCTTCTGACCACGCGAAACTATAGTTAGGCAACATACCGACGATAGGCATCACAAACAATCTCGTCATTTTGGTATTAATATATATTTGTGATTAGCTTTAACTAAGTGTCTCTAGCTTCGGTGGCATTGTTATGTTTTAGAGTATCTCTTAGTCTTGTGTTCAAAACTTCATGGGATATATTTTGGCGATTTTAGTAGCATTTTGCATCTTCGAAAGAATGCAAAAGGTCAACTATTCTATGCATGGATAGTGATGTTGGTTATGTGTAGTAGTGGTTATTGTGTGTTGAAGAAAAAGAATAAAATGTGGAAGTTATCAGGAATGTTTCTCCAAATAATTGTCCATTTTTTAGTTCTCTTTTAATAGATTAGTATAGGCGTTGATCAATCTTAATATATAATACAACACCCATGTTCATCGAAAAAGCCAATCTTAGTATTTATTTCATCCAACACCTCACCCTTTTTTTTTCATCCCCAAATCAATATATCATGCCAACTATTTGATATATCATGCCAACTATTTGATATATGCATATTTTCATTAATTATTCAATTGGAAACAAACTTGCACGGCCCCAAATAAGAATCTCTAACAGGCCCCATAATTTTATTTGGGAATCACACACAAGTTCTTTTTGATAGTTTAAACTGATGCAAAAAATAATGTTAAAAAACGCATTGAATAGTTGTCATACGTAACTCAACTAGCTTGAATCTGGATTGTGTTTTTTGATACCTTGTTCTAAATCATCTACATAGTCGACACTATCTTCTAGGGCAGATATCACCAAACGGGTTGTAGAAATTTTTGTATTTCTACACGGTGGATCTAGTCATGTCCGGGCATGAAAGGTTTACAAAAGTTTTCATTCTCAGATATAATAGATTGTTGCAAAAAAAAATCAAGAGAACTCCAAAAAATAGTGGATTGTTGCAAACAAATCTCAAGAGAATAGGCCAAACCCTAGACGTAGAGAAGAGGGTGGAGAGAAGCGAAAGTGACTGATCTTCAAGTAGAAACAATCTGATCGATTTGAACTCCACAAAATTGTTGACCTGTGTTGAACAAAAATCCAGATTAGGGCTTCCAATTACGGGAGAGGGAGACAAGCACAGATAATAAAAATACAAGGAGGTTAGGGCCTTATTGAGAGAGGAAAAGGGGTAAATAGAACACAACTGTTGCTCAATCGAATGTAAAACAGAAGATTAGGGCTTCCAATTGCGGGAGAGGGAGACACACAAAGATGATAAAAGCATTGTTGCTTGATCGGATGTTAGAGGGCAACAATGTTTTGCTCAATCGAACTATTGGAAGCAACAAAGCAAAGTTGAGCAACGAAGCAGAGTTGAACAATGAACTAGAGTTGTGATCAATGTTTTCATCGATCAAACTAGTTAATCTGACTTAGTATTTGCCTACACACAATTGCATTGCCAATGTTACACGTTGGCGCCGAAAAATATATACTGTTTCTATGACGTAGTGTAATACTTTGGCAAAAGATAGACTTTTACCAACGTGCATTTCATACCTCAACAAGTACACCTCATTGCCCAAAAGTTAGTAAATTTATGTGTGAAAAAATAGACTGACGCCAAATGAATGGGCCACGAGCTCACGCCCTTCGTTGGCAAAAGTAGTCTCTAAATGTGCTTTTAGCTACGAATTTAAGCATTGATTACCAAAAGAGATCGCCAATAGTGCATTTTGTTGTTGTGATATTTTTGCCGCTGGCCAGCCCCAATCAATAACCAAGCACTGCCGCCGAAGTCATCCCTGCCTTGGTCGACCACCTAATAAGCTCCACTGCCAACTACTCTAGTCTCCACCTCTTTCCTCTTTCCCTTCTTTTTTTCCACAATGGCCAAGCAGCCATCTTTGTTAGCTTCCCAACACCACCATGACGCATTTGAGCTCCCACCAAGGCTGGGTCCAAAACCACCATGCACCCACCCCTCCACACCACTGTCATCTATCTCCACCAACAGTGATTGTCATGCTGGAAAAATTGGCCTAAAAACACCTCTCCACCATTTTTCGATTTAAATACCACCACCCCATCCACTCTTCACTACCACTACCCACCATTAGGGAATCAAATACACACCTACACCACTGCCGCCACAGCCACCACCCCCTAGAACATTCCCATGCACTGTCACCACCCAGAACCACCATGGAAAAACACCACTTACTATCAACACCCAGTGAACAAAATGGTTGTGAGGGCCTCTTTGAGCCACTACCATCGTCACCTCATACCACCATTAGCCACCCCGAGACCACCTGTTCATAGTACTACATTCCCTCTTGCCTTTGGACTTGACCACCACCACTAGAACCACTAGAACAGTGGCCAAAATAGCCACCAAAATTACTTTGTAATCAGCTTAAACAGAAGTAAGTTGGCCAGCAGGGGCACTTTGGTCGTTTCTATTGCCATCGTGCCACCACTGGCCAATTCATCGCCACCAGTGTAGCCCCACACTTTCTCTTACCACCAAAAGCCATCACTGACGCTAGAAACATCACCATTCGTGGATTGAAAAAATGCTGGCAAAATCACAACTACGGAATGGATACGTCGGCTTTGAGAACAGTCCATATAAAAATACCAAACCACCACATTTTAGCCATTTTTTCTCCAAAATCGACCGTGCAAGCTCAATTGCTTTTTCTAACCTAAGATTTGGGTTCGACACAGTCAAAAACATGAGTTCTTTTGGCAATCAAGGGTAGAATCAACACCAAAATGTTTGAAGACTTTTGTTAGAAACATGGCATGGGGAATAGAGGAATTTAATTTTCTATGAGATTGAAACATGCTAGAAATAAAAAGAAAATCGAGATCAAGGTGTTTTTTTTTTCAAAATGCACCACATAACAAAGACGTGCATATAAGTGTCGTTCCCAATTTTTTTCATTTGGGGTAGAAAAATGTGGTTCACCATATGATGAAGGATTCTAAATTCTGGTTTAAGAGTGTTGGCTTTCAAAGGTTTTGAGGGATCAACTTCCTCAACTTCAAAGATCTGTTTAACAGCATCATGGGAAGAAAAACCTTCAAGATCAATATTTTTTTGTTTACATGATATACACAGATCTCCCTCAGGAATGCCGAGTATTTCATTAAAAGTACGAGGAGTCAAGTGAATATCAACACCATTAACCCAAGTGGTAATGGAGGTGGAGGGAATCAGGAGAATGCGCATGTGAGCATAAAATAGTTTGACAAGAGTAGGATAATGTGGGTCACGGGTTTGGAGTAACCTTTCCCAACCCAAATCAGAAAACTAAGTTTCGAAACTCATTTCAATAGAGTTGAAATACACAAAATCAACAGAACGGCCAGGGATTACCTTACGATTTGCGAAGGACTCAAAATAGACGTTCTTGAACTTGATTGATCGGAATATCAGGGCTTGAGTCATTCCAACCGCCGTCGCCGAATCTTCCGTCGTTCGAGCCGTCCTTTTCTTCTTCTTTGAAGCTCTAGGGTTTGACGACCCTTCACCGATCCATTTTGCCCCTTTTCCCATGGTTCTAGGTGGCATTATGACAGTTTTGCAGGAAAGATTTGAGGAGATGATGGAGATTGAGAAGGGGAGTCGACACGTTTTTCAAAAAGAGAGAAACATCGGGAGACGAATGGTCTAAAAAAGAGAGGAAAAAGATGTGATGGTTCGAGGACAGACGCCTCTTTATATAGGCGTAAAGATTTGTGTTGATACAAATTACAATTGGTGTTGACACTTTTCTTTAAAAGTGTGGGTATCGAAAACATGAAATGGTGTCGGCACATTTTTCATTTGGTGTCGACACATTCAGCCATTTGGGTCGACACAATTGAGATTTGTGTCGACACAAATTTACCGAGACTCAAGAAACCATAATTGTGTCAACACTTAATAGAATTGGGTCGACACTTTTTCTCCCAGTACCCACTTTACACAGTTTTGTGTCAACACTGCACACATTTGTGTCGACACTTTTTCAAGTTGTGTCAACATATTTTCACATTCAAGAAAGAATATCAGGTATTTTGAAATGCAATAAAAGACATGGTTAGTATGGCATATAAATCATGAATTTAGAGCACATAACATACCAAGTTCTCTTCTTATATAGCATATTCTTTCTTCATTTAAAGGTTTTGTGAAAATATCAGCCAATTGGAAATCTGTGCCTATAAATTTAAGTTCAATGTTTTCTTTTTACACATGATCTCTTATGAAATGATGTCTAATCTCTATGTGCTTTGTTCTTGAGTGTTTTATAGGATTCTTAGATATGTTGATTGCACTTGTATTATCATATTTAATAGGGATATGATCTAAATGAAAATCATAGTACTCTAATTGTTGTTTCATCCAAAGAACTTGTGTACAACAGTTTTCAGTTGCAATATATTTAGTCTCGGCTATAGACAATGCTACTGAGTTTTACTTCTTGCTAAACCAAGTGAATAGTGAGTGTCCTAGGAATTGACAAGTACCACTTGTACTTTTTCTATCTACTTTGCATCCGGCAAAATTAGCATTCGAATGGCCAAATAACTCAAAGTCTATTCCTCTAGGATAAAATAATCCTAGATTTTGTGTTCCTAAAAGGTATCTAAGGATGCGCTTAATAGCGGTCACATGTGATTCCTTAAGATTAGATTGAAATCTAGCACACATATAAACACTGAACATAATATCCAGTCTACTAGCAGTTAAATATAAGAGGAATTCAATCATACCTCTATAACGCTTTTCATCCATTACTTTACCATCTTCATCATTATCAAGCTTCGTTGTAGGATACATTAGAGTTTTCATAGGCTTTGCTTTCAGCATGTCAAACCTCTTCAGTATGTCCCTTGTGTATTCGACTTGATTGATGTAGATTTTTTCTTGTGATTATTTGATTTGGAGTCCTAAGAAGTAGTTAAGCTCACCCATCATACTCATTTCGAATTCTCCCTGCATATACTTAACAAAGTCCTTGCAAAGAGATTCGTTACTTGCACCAAAAATTATATCATCTACATAAATTTGTACAACTAGCATGCCACTTTCTTGAGACTTGAAAAAAAGGGTGGTATCAATTTTTTTTCTAGAAAACTCATTTTCAATCAAGAATTTGCTAAGCCTTTCATACCAAGCTTTAGGTGTTTTTTTTTAAACCATAGAGAGCCTTGGTAAGTTTGAAAAATCTAAATTTTCAAAGTCAGGAGGTTGTTTCACATAAATTTCCTTCGAGATAAAACTATTTAAAAAGGCACTCTTGACATTCATTTGATAGAGTTTGAAATTTATAAAGCATACAAAAGCAAGCAACATCCTAATGGCTTCAAGCCTAGTCACAGGAGCAAAAATCTCATCAAAATCGATGCATTCTTCTTGATTGTAACCTTGGGCTACCAATCGAGTTTTGTTCCTAAAAATTATTCCATTTTTATCTATTTTATTTCTAAAAACTCATTTTGTATCAATAATGGAGTGTTCTTTAGGTTTTGGGACTAAAGTTCAAACTTTATTTCTTTCAAATTAGTTTAGCTCTTCTTGCATAGCAAAGATCCAAAATTCATCGTTTTTGGTTTCCTCAAAAAGTTTTGGTTCGGTCTGGAAAAGGAATGCTAAATTACTACAAACATTATGTAGAGAGGAATGAGTGTTGATATCTTGCGATGGATCACCAAAGATTAGATTTTTTTGGTGACCATGAGCATACCTCCACTCTTTAGGTAAATTTAAATTTTCTAGATTTTCATATTCTGCTATCTGTTGGATTGTGATTTGTTGTGGATTTGAAGCTTTCTCTTGATTTGGCTCCTCTTTTTCTTTGATAAAGATATCTTTCATACTTTTTTCTATGTCTACAAGGTCATATTCACATAAATCCTTAGAAGAATCAAGGTTAGCTTCATAAAAAATAACACGTATCGATTCTTCAACAATTAGGGTTCTTTTGTTGAATACTCTATACGCTTTACTAGATATAGAATATTATAAAAAAAATACATTCATCAGATTTTGCATCGAAATTGCTCAAAAGTTTTTTGTTGTTGTTTAAAACAAAGCATTTGCACCCAAAGGCGCGAAAATAACTGATGTTAGGTTTTCTTCAATTCCATAGCTCATATGGAGTTTTTTTGAGAGAAGCTCTTATCATAACTCTGTTTATGATAAAACAAGCGGTATTGACAACCTCGGCCCAAAAATATTTTGATAGATTATTTTCACAGAGTATGGTTCTAGCTATTTATTCCAATGTCCTATTCTTTCTCTCAACAACTCCATTTTGTTGAGGAGTTCTAGGAGCAGAGAAAATTATGGATAATACCATTTTCATTACAAAATTTTTCAAAATCTTTTTTTTCAAATTCTCTACCATGATCACTTCGGATACTTGTGATTTGAAAACCTTTTTCATTTTGAACTCTCGAGACAGTTTTGTAAAAGAGGCAAATGTTTCATCCTTATGAATTAAGAATAGCACCCAAGTGTACCTAGTGAAGTCATCTACAATAACAAATGCGTATCTCTTGCCTCAAAGGCTTAAAGTTCTTGTTGGACCAAATAAGTCTATGTGCAATAGTTGTAATGACCTAGAAGTTAAAATCTCATTTTTAGAATTAAAAGAATTTCTAATTTGTTTGCCTTGTTAACATGCATCACACACTCTGTCTTTTTTGAATTTGATTTGGGGTAATCCAATCACTAATTTATTTTTCAAGAGTTTAGAAATCAAGTTCATGTGTGCATGTCCAAGTCTTCTATGGCATAACCAACTATTGTCACTCAAGGCAGTTAAGCACTTGGTGTCATTCTTAAAAAGATCATTTAGAATAAATGTATAAATATTTTCATGTCTAAGACCTTCAAGATTAACTTTGTTATTAGTTGAACCTTCAATAACACACTTAGCATGATTAAACACAACTTTGTAGCTTTTGTCACAAAGTTGGCTTATGCTAAGAAAGTTATGTTTCAAACAATCAACAAGCAAAACATTTTCAATAAAAGAGGAAGGGATTTTACCAATGTGAGACCCTGACCTGTTTTTTCTTTTTTGGCATTTTTCGACTCGCGTTTTGTGTTTTCATTGCAGCATATTTTTACTATTTTTGATGCATGATCAGGCTTAGATATGCATGCGGGGTAGGTTCCCGGGGCCGTGGGCCGCTGGCGCAAATTTCAAAAAATTTCAAAAAAAGATATTTTGGAGACCTATAAATATCTGGAGTTAGATATTTTTATAAAGATATTTTCTAAAACTTCTCTAGTAAGCTTTATGTTTTCTCTCTGCCTTCTCTCTAAGTTCTCGGGGGCCCGAGGTTCGATTTTCAACGATCCAACAGTGGATCCTTGCTTTTGGCACAGCGGGCTACGCATCCATCCGGTCATATTTTAATTTTGGCAAAACTCAATTTTACACGTGAATCGAGGCGTTGAGTTTTTTACTCACTGAAGTAGGATTCTAGACTCTACTGTTGTATAAGGGTGCTATGGGTAAACATGTGTGTTTTTAACGGGTAGATTGCCATAGATCTACGTTTGTTTCAAAGTTGGGTTTTTGGGTTTAAAACTCGTCTTTGGCGATTTCTGTGGATGAAATCGGGTGTCGAGAGTTTCTTTTGTCATCTCGATGTTAGGCCTAGATGTGTGAGTGTTCACGGTTGTTGAATCGGTGTTTGGAAGTGTTGATTCGAGGCCTGGAGGGTTGAACCCGTAGCTCGGAATCATTTTTCGCCGAGGTTCGGTCGACTGAATCATGGGGTTCGGTCGACTGAAGTGTTGTTTTGGGGTTCGGTCGACCAAACCTATGGGTTCAGTCGACTGAACTGTGTGGGTTTGCGTTTTGTGGTTTCCAGTAGGGTGTTCGGTCGACTGGGGGCTTGGGTTCGGTCGACTGAACTTGTGGGTTATTGGTTTGTGGTTTTGGGTTGGTTCTTGGGTTTCCAATTGGTGTCTTATGGTATTTGATTGATTAATTTATGGAAATTATTTGATTAACATACCCGTGGATTCCTTTTAGGGTTCGATTGGTCGTGTGGTGGTTTCGGGGGTTCGTGTTGTGATCTCGGGTGTTTGAACTAACCAAAGGCCAACACCAAAACCCCGACATAACTTGACGTGCATGTTTAGATTTTAGGTGTTGTAGCACGGTCATGTGCGTGATGGATGCATGGGAGGTGTGGGGTTTTGGTGTGAACCACAGTTGTGGGTTTTGTGTTGGCCTTTGTTTAGGTCGAGTTATGTAGGTTTGTTGATCGTGTTGGCGCGTGTGAACGTCGTGGGTCCAGGTTAATGGATGTTGGTTGTTTTGGCGGGTGGCGCCATGATGTATTGTTATACATGTTTATGTGCATATTTACAACTGTTTATTTGTGCACGAAGTATGTAAGTGGATTACATGGCTTGTTAGCATTATGTGTAACGTGTTTTATGCTTAAAAATCCAGAGTTTTATAGGCATGTGATGTGATTTGTAGAATGTCGTGTTGATACATGATTATATGCTTTAAATTCTGTTTTAGGTTTGCATATGTGTTTGATATGGTTTAGATGAATTTGTGATCCAGTAGATGTAAATCCAGGTTGATGATGCATGTGTGCGTGTGTGGATGTATGAGGTAGGCTGTGAGAGCCGGTGTTGAGGTAGGCTATGAGAGCCGGTGGATGAGGTAGGCTGCGAAAGCCGGTGGTTGACATAGACTGTGAAAGCCGATGTTGAGGTAGGCTGCGGGAGCCGGTATGTGTGCTCTGTCGGCTGAAATGAGGTCCTGACGAGGCACTTGTGTGAGTTTGTTATATCCAAAGGCTGAAATGTGATCCTGAGGAGGCATATGTTTCATGGATTGCATGTACTGCATTTTGGGATGGATAGACCAATTTTCTTAAAACTATTTTATCGGCCTGCGGGAGTCAAAATACTGTATTAACGGCCTGCGGGAGTCGTAATACTAGATTTGTTTTTAAAACTCTAATGAGTCGATAAATGGTTTTTATCCTCGCTTTTTCTTACATGTGAAAATGGTTTTCTAGCTCTAGTCAGTCGTGATCGAAAATGGTTTTCAAACTATTTTTAATGGCTTGAAAGAGAGTCAAAAACTGTACTTCATTTATCGAGCATGTTTAGTTTATACTGCATGTGTTATTTAGAATCTGCTGAGCTTTGGCTCACGGTGTGAGATTTTTGCTTTTCTTCAAGTACCGGTCACGCTGGTTGATCAGGAGGTGCAGGAGAGTTGGAAGAGCTGTTGTCTTCCTTTTGTTAGCTTTTACATGTATGCTTATAACATGTTTATCGGGCGTTGGAGCTGTGTAATGTTGCCGTTAGGCGTTTATAGACAATGCATGTATGGTTTTATTTGAGTGTATTCTCAGAGTTTGGGGCGTGACAACCAATGTAGCCAAATTCTATGATTTTTCCTTTGCTATTGTCTCCAAAAGTCATAAATCCACCATCTTTTGGCTTGAGAGTTGCAAACATCGATTTGTCACATGTCATGTGCCTTGAGCAAGCGCTATCGAGATATCACATCCCCTCATTGAATGAGGATTTGAGACATATCTGCAAGGAGAATCAAGTTTTGATCTTTGGTACCCAAATTTTCTTGGGTCATTTGATGTTAGTTCCTTGAGAATGTGTTCCTTTAGGAACCCAAGCCTTTTTGACAGAAATATTAGAACATTTTGTGTGTGGGCAGTGTGTGACAATGTATCCATGTTCATAACAGTGAAAACAGGTGACATTTGAGTGATTTAATGAAGCTTTCACAAATTTTTCTTAAGAATTTTTGTTTCTTCTTGGGCTTATAAAAATTTTTAACTTTGTCAAAAATACATTTTTGTATGCCAAGAAGTTTATTCAAGTTGTTCTTTCCTTGAGTGAACTTGTAAATAGTTTTTGTAAGGTACTCAACCTTTTCACTCAAAATTTTGTTCTCCCCTTTTAAAACAGAAACTTGTTTTAGCAAGACAGATTTTTTATTTTTCAAAGTTTCAGTTTCAGTTTCAGTTGAGGAGGAAAGAACTAACTTTTTCAAAATAGAGTTCTTTACACTCATATTTCTTAATTCATCATGTAAATCTTCAAAAGCACTTTGCAATTCATCTAAAGAAAAAGGATCAGGTGTTACCTCATCATCTTCTTTGGTCATAAGGCATAGATTGGCAACTTTATTTTCATCCTTTTCATCTTTAGAGCTGCTATCATCGTTTTCACCCCAAGCAGCTATCATGGCTTTGTTGAAGCCCTTTTTTAACTGCTTCTTGAACTGAGGGCATTCAACTTTGACATGTCTAGGTTTTTTGCATTCGTAGAAGATTATTTCATCCTTCTTGTATTTTGATTTGAATTTGCTAGAATCACCTTTGAACTTGTTCGGCTCTTCCTTGTATCATTTTTTCTTGAAGAATTTTCTTCCTCATTGTTTCTTATTTCTAAGAAACTTCTTGAACTTCTTTGTGATGAGAACCATGTCTTCATTCTCATCACTGGATGACTCTTCTTCAGATTATTCATCATAGTTGAACACTTGAAGGCAATGCCTTTATTCTTTTTATTGTCTTCCTCATCATCTATTTTGCTGTTCATCTCATGGGTCATGAGAAAACCAAGAAGTTCTTCTCGGCTGAGCCTGTTCGGGTCCTTGGCATCTTGTATAGCCGTGAGCTTTGCTTCCTAACTCTTAGGTATGTACCTAAGAATTTTTCTTACCAACTCTGCATTGGAATAAATCTTGCCCAAAGATTTCAGTCAATTTATAATATCAGTAAAGCGAGTAAACATATCAAAAATTATTTTATCATGCTTCATTTTGAATAATTCATAATTATGAACAAGCAGACTGATTTTTGACTCTTTCACTTGATTGGTACCCTCATGGGTAATTTCGAGTCTATCCCAAATTTCTTTGGCGGTGTCACAAGTCGAGATCCTATTGAACTCGTTTCGGTCAAGTGAGCAGTACAGGAGATTCATGGCTTTAGTATTTTTTTGTATCTCTCTTATGTCGGTTTCAGTCCATTCGGCCTCTGGTTTAGGGACAGCAGCCCATTCAACAGTTTTGGTGGATCTTTTGGGACCATTTATAATAACCCACCAAAGGTCGTAATCTACGGCTTGAATATAGATTCTCATTCTAGCATTCTAATAGTTATAGTTTGTTCCATTGAAGATCCTGTGAAAACAAGCTTACTTCAGCTTCAAGAAGATCCTGTGAAAACAAGTCTCTGTTTTCTTCTAATCTCTCTTGAACTCTTTTTTGATGAGTTTCACTCACCCACTTAAAGGATAAATGGTGATTCACCATTGAATACAATAAATGAGATGTATTAATAAAGAACACTCACTCTCTTTGCAGAAATAATTTTTAATAAATGAGAAGATAAAGAGAGATGAGGAACAAGAACTAGAGTTACATTAATAAATGTGAACTTGAATTTCTGAGATTGATTTGAGCAATGGAACAGTGAATACAAGTCTCCTGATCTAGTAAATGCTGAGAAGTTACTCCTTATATAAGTTCTTGTGCATTCATGACCGTTGGAGGTAGGTGGGAGCAATAAATGCCAAAAATTCAACCGTTAAGATCTGTCGTGATTTGAATTTTCGTCGCTGGTGTTGACACAATTTATTTTGGTATTGACACAAAGTGTTTAGGGTAGGGTTCTTCAAGTGGTTGGGTCGACACAAATTTTCTGAGGGGTCGACACAATTTCTGCATTCTACCTTTCAACATTCTGGTGTCGACACATTTGAATCTGGTGTCGACTCGTTTGAAACTTCAGCATCCGGAGGGACCAATTGTGTCGACTCAACTTGCCTCTGGTATCGATACTAAATTTTTGCAAAAAGTCTTGATTCTTTTGTGCCGACACATTTGGTCTTGGGGTTGACCCCAACATTATGCAGGGAGGCTCAGGACTTTTGGGTCAACACATTTGGACTTGGGATCAACATAAAAAATCTGTAGGAGGTCTCGGTTGTTTTGTGTCGATACAACTTCTATTTTTGTTGACCCAAACTTTCGGATACCAAAAGTGAAGATCACTTTTGTGTTGACACAAAAGTGATTTGTGTCGACTCAACTTGATTCTTGAGAGTTTCGGCTCATTTCTGTTGACACGAAATTTATTTGTGTCGACATTAATTCTTTAATGCCTGAAGATCAACTTGTAAAATAGTTAGGGTGTCAAACTATTTGATCAATTGGTGTTGACACACTTGACAAGCTTCAAGTATACTTTGGCTTAAAAGCATTGGACTTAATTTTTAATTAAGATTAACACGAAATATTCTTATTCAAGAATGCTTAAGTGTTTGAACCTTTTTGAGATATAAGTCATTTTTTTTTGCTAAGGTGCCAACTTTAATTATTCAAAATGTGTTGCACTTTCATTATGAAAATATAAAATATTATTCATTTAAATTCATTTATTCTTAGAAAATAAATTATAAAAATTATCAATCAAATTAAAAAGCCCTTGGATTAACAAGTCTTGCTCAAAAAGCCTTTTTATTTTAATTACTAAAAATAAAATACTCCAGTGTGCTCAGATTCGACACACTTTGGAAAAATGGCATATCTCTCTCATTTCAAAAGCCTTTCGGGTGATTTTAGCGGGGTTGGAAAGATAACTTAAAATACTAACTTCTTACATTGGTTTCATGTAAAAATCATTTTTCTACAAGAAACGGTGCCATTCTTAAGTCAGCTGTCCAAATTGAGTTTTAGGTCAAATTGGGGCATAAAATTTTAAAAATATGAAAACGTGGTTCGAGGCTTCACCAAAAAATCACCTAAGCTAAGGACAGTACCAAGAAGCTACAGAAAAAAAATTGAGAACAAACCCTTAAATATAAACCTGAAAGAAAAATAGCTAAAGTTCAAATTTTAGGTGAAAAATCCTAGGGACAAATTTGAGAAAAAAAGGTGTTCATTGCTTTTTGACCTAGAATTCATCCATGCATGGACCTATCCCTCTTGTATATGAATTATGCATGAGGTATAGACCATTTTTGAGGATCTAGATCAAAGAAAACAAACGATTTGGTTGAACAAGAAGGAGATTAGGGTTAGACGGTCAAAACACCATCTCATGGATTTGAGTATAGATCTTGAACCCTCTTTGGGTTTTTGGACCAAAAGATGAACAAAAATGAAAAATAAATGTATATAAGTGTGATTCATACCTTGAAGAAGATTCACCCTTGAAAATTTTCCTAGCAAGAATACGAAGAACCCTCTTCTTCTTACTCTCTTCTCTCACAAACATTTAGAAGATATTTCGGAAATGGAAGACAACGGTTTGGAGGAGGGGTGGTAGTGCCCTTTTTATTTCAATTTTTGGTGGAGGCACAATTATTTTGTATGTAAGAAATGGAAGAAAAGCAAGGCCTCACCTTGGTTTCATGGGAGGTGGCTCATGACTCAAGTATAAAGGTGGCTAGGGTTGAGTATGGGACACTCAACTAGGCTTCCCATGACAGAATTTTCTCCATAAAATCTGATTTTGTTATATTATATAATTATTTAGAGGATCCCATGATGTGTTAATACAACCTTGTTAGGAGCAAGTGTCCAAAAATTGATTTAAGGCATAAAAATAGTCATTTTTGTATAGAAATGTATTTAATTAGTAAAAATATGATTGGCATCTTGTATTTATAGTTTAAAAATATTTTGTAATATTTTAATACACAGGTAAAAGACGTTGGTCCATAGAAGTCTTTTTCTAAGATTAAGCTTTTTAATTAAAACTAGTGTACATGGTTTTTCATTAATTAAATCGAGCTATATAATTATACTATTTTAATCAAAGTAGATTTATAAAATATTAGTTTTGGTTATTAAAATATACCTAAGGCCTTGTTTGGCTAAATAGATGGATTGGCTTGGCAAATGAGCTTATTCTCAAGAATTGGACTTTTTGGCTCAAATTGAGCTTAAAGAATGAATTAGTTGGCCTAATAAGGGTTTTGGGCTAAGGGGATTATCTTAAGATCCGTGGAAAAAGTTGGGACAAAAATTTATTTGATCCGAATGCACGTGATCGTATCGACAAATTATTAAATGGAACGAGTGAGCACCGAAAAACGTATATAATTACTATATTAACCCCTACGACGTTATCGTTATACCTTTGGAAAATTCGGATTGTTACAATTTAACCCCTTTAAAATAAATTCCGTCCTTGAAATTTTGAATCGTACTTTCTTCCACGAAAAGCTACGGATGATTTGTCCACACTGCGTCTTCTCGCTCCATGTAGACTCTTCCACTCCTCGGTGTCGCCACAGTACACGTACGAATGGAGCACTCGTTACAGTGATATATGACTTATAAGTCACACGTCAAACCAATGCTGACAACTCTCAGCATACATGACTTACACACAGAATCTATTCGTTTCTAACTTGTTACTGGTGCGGCAACACTTACGGCTTATTCTAAGGGTGGCTCTAGGGGTGATGTTCGCATGCGGATGAGGATATAAACGAGTGTGTGATGCTTCTAAAATTGAACAAAACTCTCACCATAGTATTAAAAGTACGAATGTACCTTGAATGACTTGGTTGTCATCCTCCTCGTTTCCTTGCAACGCAAAAATTCGTCATCCCTCATTGTTGTTCCCATTCCTTATTCCTTGTTGTTATGCTCCTTGGGGACCTTGATTTCCATTCCTTTATAGTCTTCCTCCGTTGTGATAATTGACTAGCTGCCCCTGATTCTAGTTTGGTTGTTGTTGCCCTTTTGGCTGCTGTTGCTAAGTCTGGTACTATTACAGTTGGGGTTGTGGCTGCCTATTCTCAATCTTTTGGTTTATCCTCTTATTCCATCTAGGGCATTCAAATTTTCGATGGCCTTCTCCTCCATTGCCAAAACACTTAAAGGAACCTCCATTTCTTGACACTAGCTGTCAGTTCGCTCCTTGGGTCTGTTGGTTCCTATCATAGGGCTTGGAGTGATGACGGTTATTAATGCTATGGTTTTGTCGCATGGGCCTTTCCTTCGAGGGACCAATCTTATTCTGAAATTTTTTTCTAAAATCGGCTACTTCTCGCTCCAGGAGTAGAGTAGTGTCCACGATTTCTACATAAGTTGGGAGATGCATTCCTACCAGGCATCCTATGAGGATTTGCTCCAAGCCTCACTCGAATCTTCTCACCCTTGCTGCCTCATTAGGGATGAGGGCTGTTACATGCCTTCCCAATTCCTCAAATTTGGCTGCATACTCAGCAACTATCATTTCTCCTCGCTTCAGCTTCAAGAATTATCTCATCAAGTCCTATCTCAGGACGTTAGGAAATACTTCTAGAGGAATAGTACCTCGAATTGTTGCATGGTCGTGACATCCTTGGAGTTCTGAACTGAAGTCCATAATGGTCTGCCTCACCCTCGAATTGGTAGGAGGCTAGTGCTATTTTGTCAACTTCAACCTGAACACCCATGGTGTTCAGCATCTTCTGAATCTGTCGGAGCCATCCCTCAACTAGTTGCGGGTTTGATCCTCCAAAAAAGGTCGAGGGCCGCTGTCATCAAAATTTAGAGAACATTGCTGTGCGGTTCGAGACAACTGGTGGTGGTTGTGTCAGTGTCGGGTGGCATAGAGTTTCCACTAAGTCTCGAAGGATGTCATGCAGGTTCTCATTCCCTTGCTCTTTGGGGTGCTCTAGGCCTTGCTCGATGTTGACACGTGGGCGTCCTCTCAGTTGACTCATTGTGATATAAAGTTAAACCATATATTAGTCTCTTATTTTATTCAGGGTTTGAATGTGATATTAAGATTTATGTTGTTTATGATTGCATGATTTTAGATATGTGTGGAATAATTAGGATAACGATAATAAGGTACATGCCAATGTCATAATTAAAATATCGCAGTACACAAATCGATTTGAAAAAGCTACCATACACCACACATAGTTCTTAGGGAGATATCACAAAACACGATACTGGTAAAGAAACCACCAAGACAGTACATAGCATCATACAAAACACACTATACATAGTTCTTAGGGGAAGATCACAAAACACAATACTAAAAAAGAAACCACAAATACGGTACATAACGTCATACAAAACATAGCATCTTAACAAAAACTCTACCCATACTCCAAACATCCCCTTCTAACCGATGTCTTTGCTTGGGTCCTCTTCGTCATCACTGGGATTTTCGTCCTTGTAGGGTTGTTATTTGGAGCCCAATCATTTATACTCTCCTACGATCGTGGAACTCTAACTGGGATGAATAGTTGGTCTGCAGGTGGCTCTTCCACTGGTTCCCTTATGACCATATAGACATGTTTCATAAAGTGTTTTCCTCGGGCCATTCGTCTAGCTAGAGGATTCTTGAGATAGTGATAAACTATTACTTGTAGTTCGGCTCGGGTAAGGTGGGGACTTTAAATCAAGATAGCCTCAATAGCTTCCAGCAACAGATAGCTTGCCTGGCTCATGGCGCGGTCGATGAGAAAATCTTGGGGTGTAGGACTGTCCATTCTACAGGAAAACAAAATAACAATGTTAGTTTGTAATAAACTGTAGTTTAAAAGTTCCAAATCTAATACGGGACAACAAGATCTAGCAAGGTCTAAACATTTGTGTTCTCTCTCTAAACATCTTGCAACTAACACCAAGGAACTTATAGGATATGTAGGATTGAGCTCTTTTAAATTTTATGTGGTGGTGGAGGAGATAATGGGGGTTGTTGCTTTGAAAACAAAAGAAAAAGGGAAAAAATACAAATTGGGTCTCTAATATATTTTATTTTTCTTATTTTTTTAATTTCTAAAATAATGCAAATTTCCATTAAAAAATGAGTTCACTAAGATACAAATTAAATTACTACAATAATTGTATTTGGAAGTTAATCACAAAAGTAAATACACATAATCCAAGGAAGCATACCTATATATTTTTTGTGAGACCCTGACCCAATTTATTTGGAGAATAATTTAAGTGTTGACGGAGTTTGAGTTAACTTTTGATCTCGGTATGTTGGGGTTCTATTTCTTCAGAATAGAACGGCATGCGCGTATGAGTTTTACGCTTGTTCAGGTTCGAAAAAGGTTTGTTTGGCAAGTGTTTAGGTTATAAAACCTATTCTGTAGCAGAAAACAGCTTGAGAAACATGGCAGTGAGGATTTCAGTCGACTGAAGGGGTGAGTTTAGTCGACTGAGTGGGTTTTTTGGTGGTTTAGTCGACTGACCAGGAGGGTCCAGTCGACTGGACTTGAGGCGGTGCGAGGTTTTGGTTTTTCAAAAGGTTTTTCAGTCGACTGGATTGGGAGTCCAGTCGACTAACCTGTGTGATGTGGCGTTTTTCTTTAAATATCAAGCCTTGGAGATATTTTGGGATATTTTCTCTCTAGATCTGATTTCTCTCTCCCGTTTCTTTTCCTTCTCTCTAGATTTTGATGGGCTCGGGGCTCGGTTTTTAGCGTTTGGATAGCGGATTCGTGATGTTAGTGCCGAGGGCTTCGCATTCATCCGAACAGAATTTTGTTTTGTCGAGTTTTGATTTTTGAGGCATCGGATTTTTACCAAACGAGGTAGGATTCTAGACCCTACTGCTGTTCTAGGGTGCTATATGTAATTGTATACTTTTTCACCAGGTAGAAATGCATGAAATGTCATATCTATTTTAAATCTTGATTTTTTGGGTAAAAAGAATGTCATATCTATGTAATTGTAATTTTATGATTTTCAAAGGGTGTTATTGAAAACGGTGGTTTTTATTTGAAAACGGAGAATTTTGATGGAAATCTCAACATTTTATGTTTTGGAGGTTTGGAGCTCGCCTTCGGGGTTGAGTCTTAGGTTTTGAAACGTTTTGTGAAAAATGGGATAAAATATTTTTAAAATGTTTTGTTTGATCTCCATGCTTGATAGATGGATCTTTACACATGTATAATGTATTATTTTGAGGAAATATTTTCGTAGTTGAGTTACGGTTATGTTTTTAGAAGATTATCTAGATGTACCAGGATGACGTGTATTTGGCACGAGTTGCCCTTGGTGAAAGTCCGACAACGTGCGCAGTGTAGGTACCTTTGTTATCGCTCGGGGTAGTTCCCACAAAGAAGGTCGGTTTGGGTGCTCTTTTCCCTCGGGTTGTCGCCCGTAAAGTTAGCATTTCGTCGTGGTGCTTCATATAGAACTTGTCATTACCTAACAGACCTTCAGTGGTTCAGGATTTGGTAACGGGCAGGAGTCTATAGTTGTGACTTCTATCCCTTAGTGATGGATTCGGTACATAGGATCTTATTCTTCTTATTCCGCGATGGTACATTCCGCGAGGGAATAATATTTTGATTACTATTTTACCTATTCTCCTCGGCGGTGTGGCCTGAGTGGAGCATACTATTTTATTACAGTTAACTATTTTTATCTTTTCTCGGTGTGTGATCCGAGTGGGAAAGTAATGTTTTGGTTACTATTTTTCTTCAATTGTAAAATGTGATTTTGCATTGTTTAAATGCTTGGTTGTGAAGGAAAAACCGTTTTAGGAGTCCGATGAAAAACTTGGGATTTTATGATGTAAAACCTTTTGGCCCTGTGGTTGACTTAGCTCCCACTATATGATATGCATGGCTTTGAGGACGAAAATGTGGGATTTAATGAAATAAAACCTTTTTGAGGCTCATGTTAGCCTGAAGCAAAACTTATGGTTTTGGATTGGAAAAACTTTTTTGGCTCATGTGGTTGAGTCCGTATGCTTGTGATTGCATATTTCCTGCTTTATAGCTTTATTGTCTTTTCGTATTGGGTTTCGGCTCACGGTGTGGAATTTTGCTGTAAAATATTTTTCAGGTAAGCGTGGTGTTGTAGGTTGACCCGGTGGTGCCCGGAGCTGGCTGATGTCAAGACGTTTGTTTTGTCTTGATAGGTAGTTTATACTTGTTGTATACATTACATGTTTATTTGTAACATGTTGTAAATCGTATACTATGATTATGGATGTATGCATGTTTTAATGCTTTCGAGAGAATCTTGGGTTGATTGTTATTTTTCGTAGTTTCATACTACGTTTTTCGTTGTTGGGATCAACGGTTTACAAATGAGTTTTTTAATGGTTTTTGCTTCGAGGTAGATTTTAGAACGGTCTAAGCTTCTTTTAAAATAAAAAGAATATCTTATCCAAAACTTGTACTTTATTTTTAAAGACTTAGATGTGGGGCCGTAACTGTAGTTTTTTAGCTATTCTTTTAACTCAAATAAATCCTCGATCGTACGTTTTTACAAAGATTTTGGCCTTGTTTGGCTTTTTAGTCTTAAATCCCTTTGTTTTGGGCAGTTTCGGTGGTTGTTCTGTGGCTTTTACGCGTGACCCAGAGTTTAGAGCGTGAAAACTTGGTATCAGAGCTTTGGGTTCGAATACCTATGAGCCGTGGGAAGAGGGTGCGTTACCTTGTGAGGATGTGTGTGTGCTTGGTCAGCTGTGTTTAGAATATGAGCATGTTGATGTCGTGTATATGTGAGCATGGAGGTTGAACCTTAGGATTGATTAATCTTGCCTTCGGGCGTTTGGACTAACAAACTTGGGAGCCAAGTTAGAACCGCATTTCATGGACGTAATTTCTAGCAGGGAATCTAAGTAGGTTATCCAAAGTGACGCGTCATTCTTGTTGGTTCTCCTCAATATCGGTGTTGTGTCTGCATGATCATCGTGACTATGTGCTAGCATGATTATGCGGTATATGGTAGAAATAACATGATAGATCGACATTAGGTTGTCGTGTTTCATGCTTTCTTCATATACGACCTGTACACCCTTAGAGGCGACGAGACCGTGGTTTGGGTCTTGGATGTGCAACTCGGTTGCTATTAGTTGCAAAAGCAGGGTTATGGGTTGAGCATCGATCGCTTGGTATGTTGTGAAACTCATCAGTGAGTTGGGTTCAGCCGTGTGAGGTTGGCCTTGGTCGGCATCTGTTAGGTGTTAGTACGAGCAGCGTTTATTCAAGTGAAGATGAAGCCTAGTTAGTGGCTTGGGTATAGTAGCTAGCTCTCTTGAGGGTAGGCTAGTGGCTGTTGGAGTTGTGTTATGGTTGACCTTGTAAGTCGAGGTGATGGGGCGTCAAAGACCTTGGGAAATCAATCGATGTGATTGGATTAGGGATAGCGACATCCCTTCGGCGTCTTGGTGTACGTGGTTCTGGCCGTGTGATGGATAAGGTACGTTTTGAGCCATGCTAGGTTATGAGCCGTGTACTCAGGATGTGGAAATGAGTATGAGTTGCAATTATGCCAGGAAAAGCACGGGTTATGGCTGTATGAGAATGCATAAGGGTTCTTGTGACGAGTATCAGTTTTGTGAGATTTCCACGGGAATGCAGGTCAGTGGTTTGGTCGATAACCTAGTCATTAGGAGATCGCGTTTGGGAACTGTGCGAGGTTCATGTGGTTGGTTTAGTGCTGAGATGATGCATCCTGGGTATGAGATGTCTGAAGGTTGTTTGTGTTCTACCTTAGGCTCAGAGATGGGTATGTTGTTTGCCATGTGAATGAAGTGTGAAGTAATAAGGTTCAGTAGTGGACCGTGTGGTTTGGCTGACCTGGAGTGATAGGTGAGAAATCGTAGGGTATGATGCGTGTGATCGATGTGTGTTTTGAGAGCGAAAGTGTAGAAAGTGTCTGCATGGTTGTAGGAGTTATTAGTAACTCTAAATGAAAAGTCTCAGAATTGAGTTCCCTTTGTTTGATGATATGCCTTGGACAGTGAGCTCGGGGCTATAACGTGATTGTGGTTAGCCTTGCAGGAGTTAGGTTGTGTAGCGTAACCTTGTGAAGTGAAGTTTTGGGCGCAATGGTATGTGTTGTACGAGGTATGCGGATGGATGGTGTTCACTAGTGTGAATAAGGTCTGAGCGTTGAGAGCTTGGTGTAGCGGATGATCTGAGTATCGTGATCGTGGTTGACAACAACTGTGTGACTGTAGTCGATGTTGCCTCAAGGTAGGACTTATAGAGTTTTTAGAGACTAAGTGTTGAGGAGTACTCCCACCACGCTGAGGTTGGGTCATAGTTTCTTGTTAGCCATTTTGTTTCCTTTGGATGGAAGGAGAGAGAGATTTTTCTTGTAAACGATTGTCTTGTAGATGATTATCTGGTGTGAGTTATTTCATCTCGGTTGGACGGAGATGCCAGGTTCTTAATTGATTCAGATTTGGTTGTGTTATGAGACTGTGGAATCTCAGTGGGTTTGCACCCATGTGTGACCCTTGGAGTTGTGACTCAGGGACTTGTGTCGCCATGATTGGGTGATTATAAGACGAATTCTTCGTTGCTTCGACGCATGCTGCAAGACACTCTGCATCTGAACATCTCTGTGGGTGACTTGGGATCCGATTGCTCCTGCGATTGGGAACCATAAAGAATTGCATGATGGGCTTGGTATTCTCCCGCGGTAGAAGACCGTAAAGGAGTACGTGTGAGTGTGGTAAACATGACAGGTCCTGGTAACCTAGTCAGTGTGGCTTGTTTGTATGATAGTTGAATCATATGAGTTGCGTCTTCTATGCTGTTTATTTCTGATAAAGAAGAGAGTTGGTGTTGAGACGTAGCGTTCGTTGCAATGATCAATTGAGGATTATTGACCGTTGTGTGCGTGTGGTTGTGTCTCTAGCTCTTGGCAGAGCGGGGATTTTGTCAGAATAGTGCGGCTGTGATATGTGTATGGTGGGTTTCTGGAAGACTTTTGTGAGTCTTGCTTGGGTCCTGGTTGGAGCTTTGAGCTACTCAGAATTCTTAGAGTTTTTGGAGTCGAAGAGTGGTTATTGACTGTGGTAAGTGTTGTGCTTCGGCATAATTGTTGTTTGTATGGCGTAGTTCTGATAGTGTGATAAAGTATGGATTAGGGCAGATATGATGTTAAAGAAGCCTTGGTTGGCGTAGCCTGTTTGGACTGACGCGACTGCTTGATACGGGACAGAAGGGCCGTGATGAGTTTAGTGAGGAAATTGCTAAGTGTAAGAATTAAGTTTTGGTTAGTGTCTTTGGTTTAACTATTATGCTAATGTGGCTTCAAGGAATTGATGTAAGTGTTCTGCATTGGAGCTGATGCTATATGTCAGTCAACCTGTTCGCTTTGTCGGATCACGAGGATCATGTTTGATTCGTCAAACAACGGAGATCGTGTTTGATTTGAGGTTGATCTGTAGCTTTGGTATCAGTGATCTGATGGTAAGACATTGAGACGTGTAGTGACGTGCAGTTGAACGGACAATGTGGTTGGGTTTGTTTAGGTTTTGGATACCTAGAAAATCTGACAATCCATGCGTGACATGTTTGGCCAAGTGACTCGTTGGGGTCAGGCGACTGCGTGAGTTTTGATACCGAATTGGTTTTCGATTGTGCGAAACCTTGTCTGTGACATTGGTGTGCCACCTGATGTTTCTCCTGGGTGAGAATTGTAGTTCGTGATGGAAGTTTGAGTAGAGAATGAAAGTTTGAGGATTTGTTGAGATCTGTTCTTTGGTGTTCCAGGTGAGTTAGGTGAACTTCTCTCTGGAATTGGGTGTTGTGTTGTTACTAGTGGATCGGTGCTATGATAGCTTCAGTAATGGAGAAATTGGCATCGGTAGGGTGATGATGTGGTATCAAATTCGGTGGTCATCTGGTGATCGTCAGGACTTGAGTAAAGTTTGTGTGCAGTGTGTGTGACTTTGTGTGACCGATGTCAAGGCTTGGCGTTGTGTGTTTGGACTTGTGGAGATGGTCCTTGGGGAGTATGGCGAGATGTGATTGAGCCAGTATGTGGCAATGAAGACGAAAGTGAAAGTCTCTGTGTTCGAGCATAGAGCATGTTTGCGATCAAGTACCGTGGTGAATTGGTCTCTTACTTTCCGTTTGTCACTGGAGTAGTTGTGTTAGCGAGAGCTCTGTGTTTCGAGATTTGGTAACGTGAGTTGGATTTTGATCCTCTATTTCATAGATGTCTCCTGGATGAGGGTGGTGTTTGTGGAGCTTGTATGTGTGAACAATCTATACGGAGATTGATTCCTTAAGGACGTGTATTCTTGGTATCAGATATGTGACAACTTCAGTTTTGGGGTTTCATTTGCTGAGGCATGTCTGCTGTTGTACAGCATTGCCGGGGTGTTTTTGTTGTTGTACAGTGTTGTTAGGTTTGCACCAGGGGTTGTTGATGATTGATGGGTTGTGTTTGGCTTGCGAAGCAATGTTGAATTTCGATGACGAAATTCCTTTAAGCGGGGGAGAGTTGTGAGACCCTGACCCAGTTTATTTGGAGAATAATTTAAGTGTTGACGGAGTTTGAGTTAACCTTTGATCTCAGTATGTTGGGGTTCTATTTCTTCGGAATAGAACGGCATGTGCGTATGAGTTTTACGCTTGTTCAGGTTCGAAAGAAGTTTTTTTGGCAAGTGTTTAGGTTATAAAACCTGTCCTGTAGCAGAAAACAGCTTGAGAAACATAGCAGTAAGGATTTCAGTCGACTGAAGGGGTGAGTTCAGTCGACTGAGTGGGTTTTTTGGTGGTTCAGCCGACTGACCAGGAGGGTCCAATCGACTAGACTTGAGGCGGTGTGAGGTTTTGATTTTCTAGAAGGCTTTTCAGTCGACTGGATTGGGGGTCCAGTCGACTGATCTGTGTGATGTGGCGTTTTTCTATAAATATCAAGCCTTTGAGATATTTTGGGATATTTTCTCTCCAAATCTAATTTCTCTCTCCATTTTCTCTGACTTCTCTCTAGATTTTGATGGGCACGGGGCTCGATTTTCAGCGTTTGGACAGCGGATCCGTGATGTTGGTGTCGGGGGCTTCGCATTCATCCTGGCAGAATTTTGTTTCGTCAAGGTTCGATTTTCGAGGTGTCGGGTTTTAACCCAACGAGGTAGGATTTTAGACCCTACTGCTGTTCTAGGGTGTTATATGTAATTATATACTTTTTCACCGGGTAGAAATGCATGAAATGTCATATCTATGTTCAAACCTTGGTTTTTTGGATAAAAAGCATGTTTTTCTCTTTTCTTGGTTTAGTACATCATATGATATGTAATTTTATGATTTTTAAAGGTGTTCTTAAAAACGGTAGTTTTTGTTGGAAAATGGAGAATTTTGATGGAAATCTCAACATTTTATGTTTTGGAGGTTTGGAGCTCGCCTTCGGGGTTGAGTATGAGGTTTTGAAACGTTTTGTGAAAAAATGGGATAAAATATTTTTAAAATGTTTTGTTTGATCTCCAGACTTGATGGATGGTTCTTTATACATGTGTAATGTATTATTTTGAAGAAATATTTTCGTAGTTGAGCTACGGTTCTGTTTTTAAAAGATTATCTAGATGTACCGGGATGACGTGTATTTGGCACGAGTTGCCCTCGGTGGAAGTCCAAAAATATGCGCAGTGTAGGTACCTTTGTTATCGTTTGGGGTAGTTCCTGCAAAGAAGGTCGATTTTGGTGCTCTTTTCTCTCGGGTTGTCGCCCGTAAAGTTAGCATTTCGTCGTGGTGCTTCGTATAGAACTTGTCATTACCTAACAGGCTTTCAATGGTTCTGGATTAGATAATTGACAGGAGTTTATAATTGTGAATTCTATCCCTTAGTGATGGAATCGGTACATAGGATCTTATTCTTCTTATTCCGCGATGGTACATTTCGCGAGGGAACAATGTTTTGATTACTGTTTTACCTCTTCTCCTCGGTGGTGTGGCCTGAGTGGAGCATACTGTTTTATTACAGCTTACTATTTTTATCTTTTCTCGGTGTGTGATCCGAGTGGAAAAGTAATGTTTTGGTTACTGTTTTTCTTCAATTGTAAAATATGGTTTTGCATTGTTTAAATGCTTGGTTATGAAGGAAAAACCGTGTTGGGAGTCAGATGGGAAACTTGGGGTTTTATGATGTAAAACTTTTTGACTATGTGGTTGAGTTAACTCCCACTATATGATATGCCTGGCTTTGAGGAAGGAAATATGGGATTTTATGAAATAAAATCGTTTTGAGGCTCGTGTTAGCCTGATGCAAAACTTATGGTTTTGGGTTGGAAAAACTTTTTTGGCTCTTGTGGTTGAGCCCGTATGTTTGTGATTGCATATTTCCTACTTTACAACTTTATTGTCTTATCCTATTGGGCTTCGGCTCAAAGTGTGGGATTTTACTGTAAAACCTTTTTCAGGTAAGCGTGGTCCTATAGGTTGACCCGGTGGTGCCTGGAGGTGGCTGATGACAAGACGTCTGTTTTGTCTTGGTAGGTAGTTTGTACCCGTTGTATACATTATATGTTTATTTGTAACATGTTGTAAATCGTATACTATGATTATGGATGTATGCATGTTTTAATGCTTTCGAGAGAATCTTGGGTTGGTTGTTGTTTTCTGTAGTTTCATACTACGTTTTTCGTTGTTGGGATCAACAATTTACAAACGGGTTTTTTAATGGTTTTTGCTTCGAGGTAGATTTTAGAACTGCCTAAGCTTCTTTTAAAATGAAAAGAATATCTTATCCAAAACTTGTACTTTGCTTTCAAAGGCTTGGTTGTGGGGCCGTAACTGTAGTTTTCTGGCTACTCTTTTAACTCAAATAAATTGTTGGTAGTACTTATTTACAAAGGTTTTGGCCTTATTTGGCTTTTTAGTTTTAAATTCCTTTGTTTCGGGTGGTTTCGGTGGTTGTTCTGTTGCTTTTTCATGTGACTCGGAGTTTGAAGCGTGACATTTTCCGACTCCACAAATACCATAAAACTCTTTTTTATGAAGCAAACCTATTGAGGAGACATCAAGAAAAATATATATCATTATCGGGCATTTAAAGCACATTCAAGAAACTGGACATTATTAATAGAAAGACTCTTGTTCAATATGTATGCTAGCCTCGAATGACATCATAATTGATTTGTAAGAAACAAAATATATCGTGCAAATAAAGAACTTGAGATGGACCCAAACACCGGTTGTATGTCAAAAACCAGTTAAAATAGTACACAAAAATAAAAAAGATAAAAAAGAAAAAAAAAACTTTAAAGATCTCACCAATATCAGGACTTCCAAATTGTATTGAATGAACACTAAAGGTCTGAGAGGATTATAAGACCAACAATCAGAGAAGAAATAATACTTTTTTCCTTCTATAACGTCTCCACCAGAAATTGGATTGTAAGCTAATTATTTTTTAAAATATCTCATCAATCTAGGATTGGGTTCACTTACTAAATAGATTTTTTTTTTTTTTTAAATCTATTGCAGCCAAACTATTAAAATTCTTTTGGCATTGATCCAAAGATTTTAAGGGTTCATTTCATTACCTTTTTTTCTCAATACAAGACTATTGAGACATGCAAATGTAGTCAAGATAATCAAGTACACCAAGAACAGAAATCTAAGAAAAATGAATACAGGTGAGATTCAATCAGAGTAGAGTTCGAAAATGTGCAGCTTTTTAGAGATGATTTGTCAAGTATATTTGACAAGTACCAGAGCTTTGGAAGTCCTTCCATGTGATGTGAAGGATGTGTACGAGAAAACAGCTAGCAAAAGAAGTAAAAGAAAAAGAAAAAAAAAAGATGGAAGGAGACACCTGAAGACTGCGGTGGCATGTTTGCTGCGACCAAACCCTAACCCTCAACGGACTTTTGCGTTGTTACTTGCGAGGAGAGGAGAGAGAGAGAGAGAGTGGGGTGCTTTTTAATTAGGGTGGAAAGGAATTTTTATTCTAATTATTTTTTTGGTGAGTCAATGCTTTTTTCAACTCAAGGCTGCTCATTTCTAAAATTAGTAGATTAATTGATTTTTAGAGATATCAACTCTGCAATTTATGCAATTTAACGTGACCAATAATTAAAAAATATAAAAACTTATTAAATTTAGCAATTTTTAGCAAATATGTTTCAATATAATAAATTTTAGGCATTCACAAAAATAACATATTTCATCAAACTTCAATTTTCTAACAAGCACAACAAATTTTAAGCAAAAATAATTCATCCAAGTATATAATTATAAAAGTATTAGAGCTCATTTGTCAACTCTAGTTTTTTGACATTTTAGCTAAAAATATAATAAAAAAACCAACATAGTCTGTTTGGAAAAAAAAAAGTAAAAAGTCAAAAAGTCAAATTAAAATATAAATTCTTAAAATATTTTATTTAAACTCTAACCACTTTTAAAATATAATAATACCCTCTATTTATAACTTATTTACTGTTATTACCAAATAGTATAATTATTAATATCAAATATATATAAATGTAAAATTGTCCAATTTGAATAAAAAGAAAAAAAATTAATTTTTTATCCAAACAACCAATTTCAAATATGCTAACTTAAAAACTAAATTATCAAACAATTTATTTTAAATTAAATTTAGTTTTTATTAGCTAAAAACGCAAAAAAAAAAAAAACTTTTAAACTAGTAACCAATCAAGACCTTAATAGCAAAAGAAGTATTGAAGTGGTTCAAAATTGGCATTATTAAATTTCAACAAATTACATATAGTGATCTACAATAAAAGTCCAATAGTGATTCAACAAGAGATTGTAAATTGATTAGATTTATGGCTAATATATCTTAAATTCATATACATAATGAGTTATAATTTTTTTGTATGTAGTGCATTGAAATTTATATACACCTTAGTCGAATTAGGTTGAGTTATATGTGTTAGCGGTGGTATAGTAAAAATTACATTTTTAGTATTTAATTTTATTTTAATAAAATTATTTTTTATGAGAATCTTTATGAGTAATGTATGCGTATCATTTCTTTAATATTATACATGAATATTCGATATTCTGTATATTATTTAATTTGGTGTGTAGAGTACCGCTTGCACACAGACGATTAGATTTTGGGTTCTTGCAGGATATAAGTTTTATATTCACAATTTATATGGAAATTGATATACCATCGGTATGACTGTAGTATAAAATTTTAGCAGGTCTGTCTTGGTTACGGGGAATAGATAATAGTATCGTCTATTGTTTTGACTTTCTGTATTAGTACATTTTATGCGTATTGAACGGAATATTTAGAGTAGTTAATTTTATAGTAACTATACAAATTAATTCACACCCAAAGATTATTATAAATAGTGCTTATCCTCTTAATCTTAAAATAATTATTGATTTGCATACATTTAATATTCGTTGTTTTGATTTATTAGAGGGTGCGATCTTATATGAGTCTATATTCTTGGTGAATTGGATAATAGTATTATTTATATAGCAAATATTAATTATTAACGGAATTCACGTCCCAAAATATCGGGATTAACGATACCCCCTTAAGGAAGCTTATAAGTTTTGACCGGACCAAACCCTATAGGTAGATTTGATTATCCGGCGGTCAAATAAATTAAGCGGAATGATTTATGGAATATCAAGATACCAATTAAATTAAATTATCAGTAATTAAATTTAATTGGCAGGTATCAAAAATCTTAATATTAGGAGAAATGGTAAGTATTTAATAACAGAAGCTCAATACTAGATGGTCTTGAGATTATGAGTCAAAAATCAATTATAGTTCTTTAGTGGTGTGAACTGTAATTTAGTATTTTATGAAAATTACAGAAATTAGTGCTAATTTTTCATAATTGCAGATATTGGTATGAGGTTTGCTTAATTGTGAAAATTGCTAATACGCGTCTATGTTCTACTAGAAGTGTTACTTATAATTACTCCATAGATCCCTACTGTAACCCTATAAATATACGGGTAGGTTGAACCAATTTTATAACTTGTCTTCTAAGACAGAAGCTGTCTAGGTTCTGTCGGTACGCATTCTTGATAGATTGTAACCCACCCTACATTCAAGAATCTCATAAGAAAATACAATAGAAGATCTGACGGGAGCTTCAAGTCGGATTCAAATCGTAATTGAAGATTCGATTGGTAAATATGTATTTTTCGAAATTAATTTCGGATGCACGGCTTTTATTTTGATCATTTGTCGTCAAAAGTTTTATTTAGAATCCATTTTGGCGTTTGCCCATTTAGTTAATTTTTTCTGTTAATCTTTTGCAAAAACAAAGATGGTGGCAGTTTTGTATCCAACAATTGGTATTAGAGTCGTTTTATTTTTTATTTCGATTATCAGGGTCGGGTAATTTTAGAACTGTTGCTAACTTTATTTTTGCAGGTTTTTTAATTTCAATTTTATGATCATCATTTATTTTTATATTTGATTAAATGGTGTGAATGATGATTACATTTTTAATCACGGGGGTTGACCGTAATTGTTTGAATGTGAACTTTCGGGACATAGAATCGATGTAATAGTTACCTTTATATTTTTAAATATCTGTTTTGATTATTTAAAAATATGTTGAATATATCCAAGAATACGAAGAACAGAGACGGCACCGGAGGTGGTTCGGGATTTTACGGGCAATGAATCGTGGTATGTTTTTAATGGTTTTAAATAATTTTTTTCGATAAGTTTTCTGCAGTATTTATGTATAACAAATAGTATAAAAACAAGTTTAAAACAACATGAAAAACTCACCAAAACAGCCCGATTTTGGCGACTTTGCCAGTGACGGTTCGGAGGCAGTTTTGATATTTTTTGGGCCATTTTTGGACTATTTTTTGAATTTTTTTAAAATATAAAATAGTAGTAAAACAGACCTCAAAATACTGTCAAAAATTAAAAAAAAGTTGGACCAAAATCACAACCCAAACAAGCGACAAACAGACCGGCGGCAGTGTCGCCCTACGACAAGGTTCGAGGGCTGTTTCAAGGCTATTTTGGCACTATTTTTGAGGCATTCTTTAAAGTATCGTGTGGCTGGATATTCAAGCTACTTTTGCACAAAAAACCAGCATTAAATAAGCACCAGAAAAAGCCCTACTATTTCTCTCAATTCATTTTCTTTTCTAAGTTATTTCAAGACTCTTTGGTATTGTATTTCTTTATCCTTAAACTCAATCTCTCTTATAAACAACGTTTGGTTTCAATTTTAAATATTTGTATGTAGCAATAAGTTCATATTTTCTACACAGGGAATCTTCTATCTATACTCAATGTAGTAATGTCTTAGTCCTAAAAACATTATTTGGCACCTTATATAATCCTTTCAGTCCAATCATTCCAAAAACTAAAATATAAAAAATTTAATTCTTCAAGCCTAATATTTAATTCAAAATTACAAAATTCTTGAAAGACAAAAATGTAAATGAATTTCCTCATGTCAATTTAATTCTTCAAGCCTAATATTTAAATATTCTTGTGTCGACACCTTTGTTGTTTGTGTTGACACCTTTTCTGTTTGTGTTGACCCTTTTTCTATTGATGTCAATCATTTTCTTCCTATATCGACACCTTCGATTGATAATAGAGATCCGATCGACTAAGGTCGTAGGCAGCCGTGCGCGATTGACCTTTGAAAGGTCGAATGGTTCAGCCTCCTGGGGTTCGAAAGCACTTGCTATAAGTAATGTTGCATACCATTCGATCCCCACTGAGGGCGCTGCTCTCAGACTCCCGCCTAGGGGCACTGCCCCTAGGAATCCCACATGGGGCACTGCCCCCTAGAACCCCCACCAGGGGGCGCGCCCACCCCCGAAGACCCCGCCACATGATAGACTATGTTTAGGGGAATTAAGTTTAGATTGTTAATCTATTTTTATTGTCGACATTGTAAAGATCTAAAATGTGAATTGATCTTATTTCAGGAAACATGTCAACTGAAAAATAAGCTGCTCTTGAAAAATAAGTTGCTCCTATGCCTGGCATTCCAATTGTTCCTTTATTTCACGTGGACAAGCCAAGAAAGTTTGGAGGAAGAGCTGACTTTAAGAGATGGTAACAGAAAATGGTGTTTTACCTCACCACTCAAAATTTGGCCAGATGCCTGACTGAGGAAACTCTAGTTGCTGATGAGAATGCATACACTCAAACATTGATGGCAGTTGATAATTGAAAGAATGCCGATTATTTGTGCAAGAATTATATTCTAAATGCTCTAGATGACTAATTGTTTTCTGTTTTCAATAAGGGAAAAATGGCTAAGGAATTGTGGGAGTCCTTAGATCGAAAGTACAAAATTGAAGGTGCTGGGTCCAAAAAATTTATAATGGACTGGTTTCTTGATTTTGTGATGAAAGATTCAAAATCTGTGACGGTTCAAGTCTAAGAGTTTCAAATTTTAATCAATGAGATCAAAGAAGAAATGATGTTATTGAGTGAAGCATTTCTGTAATAACCTGGCTCAAACCCTAATATCAGCGATGGATAGATGATAAGAACTTAAGTCGCCACATGAACAAGAGAAAACCCTAATTTTTTACCCGGTAACCCTAAAAGAGACGAAATACTCAGAGGTAAGGCCCTAGTACTCGAAAAAGTCTCAAAATAGCTTAAATTAAGTAAATAACGTAAAATAATAAATTAAAATTTAAAAATTTTCATAATTAGGGTAAAATGACCATTTTGCCTTTAGTGCAGCAAAAAAAAGTCTTAAAAATCTAAAATTTGACAAATGGACACCCAAAATTAGATATTTATACACAATTAATTAATAAAATATAAAATAACAACAAAAATGACTAAATTACCTTTGCATGGCCGGCAACCTAGGAAATTGTGCCCAAAAGCTACTTTTTACCTTTTTAAGCTTAAAAATGAGAAAAAGATGTATAAATTAAGAATTATTTTGATCCAATACTTTTTATACAATTAATATACATACTAATATAATAATATAAGTCAACAAAAGCAAATAAATTATTGTTTAAAGTCTTTGCACAATAAATAAGTCAAAAAGTCAATTCTAGTCAAACTAACTTAATTTAGCTTAAAAATTTACACTTATTTATTTAATTGCTATCAAAATTATGATAAATCACGAAAAGAATAAATTAATTATAAATACATTAATATAATAAATTTTAGTAGGTTTAAATACATAAAATTAATAATTTATGCATTTATATACACAAAAATGCAACAAAATACATTTTAAAATCCTAAATAAATGCAAACTCAGTTTGGTCTGCCCCAAACCTGTCCCAGCCGACCCCTTTGCTGCAAAAATCTGATCTCTCAATGCCTCAAATGTATCCCACCTCCCATGCTACTAATGAGAGTCTAAATAATTTCAAATTTTAATTTTATGTAATAATTACCCTTCATTTTAAATTTTCTTATAAAACAAAACCCAAACCACCTCTTCATTTCTCCATGGTTCGGCTGAGAGAGTGTGAGAGAGAGGCTCCAAAAATTTTAAGTGTTCTAAGAAAGAAAAGGGAGATGAGAAGAAAAAAGAAAGGAAGAGAAAGGAAGAAAAGTTCAAAGAAGGTGCTATAAAGCTAAATCCATCTCTCATCTGCCCATTTGAGCGTCAAATATGGTAAGAAATTCTCTTAATCCTTTTGATATTCTCCCCCAAGATATCTCTCAATCCATCTCTATAACAAACCCTAAGAAAATAAAACAAAGAATGAGTCAAAAGGCGTCATAGGAGTAGAACATGGGCTATTTGTGTAAGATTGTGTTTTGTATGAGCTTGCATGTGTATGTTTTTAAGTTTTTTGGCTTGTGTGTATTCTAGAGTTTTAATTTATGTGAGTTTATAACATACATGCAAAGAAAACATGTCAAAAATATACACAACATAAACTAAGCAACTAAGACCCGAAGTAAACTGATTTTATGGACTTACTCACTTTCTGCCACCAAATTTAAATCGTTATAAATAAATATAAAAAAATGGTCTTAAAGAGATTTTTATGACTAGATCTATATGTTTGAGTTATCTTTCATACGAAATTGGTTTGAAGTGATTTCTCTAGGTAAAATTTCAGATATCTCATTTTTTTCAAAGAGTGTCAGATCATGACCACTCTGAGTTGCAGACTTAAAAATCCTAAGTTAGAGTGAGAACCGAACTTAGGTCAAAATATAAAACTTATAGAGGATACATTTATCATTATATCCATAAAAAATGAGTCAAGCATACTAAGTCTAGATGGGTCAAAATAATTTCAAAATTCTTTGTTAAGGTTTAGTGATTGACAGACCTCTCTGTCACACTTTTTTGTGAGACTTAAAACCTAACTTTTTATAAGCCAAATCCAAAAGTGGTGAACATGAAAAATGTAGCTAACATATTAAACTAAATACAGAGTAAAAATCATCCCAAATTATCCTCAAATAATACCCCAAATATTTTAAACATTCTCTGTTAAAAATACACTCTGCATACTCTTTTTAGGCTGACTAAACCCTTTTTATGAATTGGCTAAATTCTCAAACTTTTTCCAAATAACTTATTCTAACTCAAAACATGAAACTTGTAGGGGACACCTTAAAATAAAACCCCACCAAAACTCAGAGCTATACCCCTTGAATTGATACCCCAAAACAAAGGTTAATAGAAGCTCAATTTCAATGTATTTTTCTGTAAATTGCTGAACTATTTTTACTTAAATAAAATAAATCACCCCAATGACTTAGGATCTAGCATTAGTGATAAACATAAAAATTGTAAGAAATATTTTTATCTAATTGGTGTTAAAATATCATAAATTAAATCTATGTGTAAGTACTTCAAAACGCTGTCATAACTTTAAAACTAGCAATTAAACTTGTACCTAAAATTGACTAAGTGTTCGAATGGTGTGTTACTTATGAGACTTGAGTATGTGAATCTTATGTAAACTTTGTGAGTAACTAGTATTCGAAAATGATGCTTTGATGAAATGAACTCTTGCCGATGGTTCAATTTTATACCACATGAATTATGGTTATACTTTGCATGCTTGTGCGTAATGTTAAACAAGTTGTACCATGTGCTATGTCATGTTTATACAACATGCAATGATTAGTTGTACACAAAAGACATATTGCACAGTCATGGGCATTTCTACATTGTATCTTGGGTTATCAAAGTTCTTCGTACCTTTTAAATTGGGTTGGGAATCATTGTTCAGTGGTTGTGGGTTTAGGGCGTCCCTGGTTGCCATGTTTGAAAATGAAATTGAAGGTTTTTATTATAAAAATAGAAAATTAGGCACCATGGGTTCGTCACTAGATTTATTTAGACTTTGGGTTAACACTGAATGAGTATCCTTGTTCTTAAGGTTTGACTGGTCAACCTGGAATAAGAATGGGTAAAATTAGATAAAGGTCGATCCCCACGCCGTTGCCATTGAGTAAAACAGCTATGGAATAAAGCTCGGCAATGCAATTTACTATTCGCAATGAGACAATGATAGGCTCGGTGAGCAAGAGCCATCAAGCCTACTTTGTAATTCCCAGCGTGGAATTCCGGATACACTTCTAAAAGTACCCTGGGTTGGGCACTTGCATTGCATTCATTTGCATCGCACACTCACATTTTTGTTCTTATATGTGTTCATCCTGTTAGAAATAATATTTTGCCTCTATCTCTGCCCCCTTAATTTTGCATTGGGTGTTATATGATATGTATTATAGATTATCTTATCGTGAGTCTGTTAGACGATTTAGGAAAATTTCTTTTGGACCCTGGCTCATGGCATTTGTTTTATAAGTGATAAAGAAGGACCCTTTGAGGAAGGCGGGTTTGTTGAAGGAAAAGATTTTGTGGAAGAGGGAGAGTGGCAGGAGCCGGTTGTTCCCAACGATGCAGTTTGAAGACGTATGATATTACTTTTGATCTTTTTGTTCAATTTTTCTGTGGACATAATGTAATTTTTGTTAAGCTTTCTGGATGACTATACTTATTAAGTATTTTGAACTATCTCTGAACTGTTAATGATGTAGTAACTATCTTATGTATCTATGAATGATCGGCTAGAATATGTCCCTTATTTATAGTTACATATGTCCTTACATGCCAGGGGAATGGGATATCACAGTTGGTATCAGAGCCTAGGTTTAGCGAACCTTCAGGCCTTGAAAAATGGGAGATTTCGAATTCTGTAGCCTAGAAACTCTGTAGGATGTCTATACTACAAATTTATCACTTATAATTTTAATAACTTAAAATCTTTGCCTTAGAAGTTCTCTCTATCTTTCCTTTCTTAAGATGGCGTCCGACGCAGAACCAGCTGGGGAACCATAGGCAGGACCAGAACCTGAAGATTCATATCCAGAAGAGGACCCGGAGGAGATACCTATAGAGGAGCAAGAAACGATTGACGCCATCCCTTTAGCGTGGGTTTTTTTCGAAGAATGGCAGGCCAACACACATGACGAAGGTGATGAGATGGAGATAAATGAAGAGCCAAACGAGGAAGAATGCGATGCTGATGACGAAGAGGACGAGGACGAGGACGAAGAAGAGGAAATGGTGATTAATTTCCCATATGATCAGTTTGAGGCGCCACTACCCGAGTTTGATGAAGACGAAGTAGCAGATACCGCCATTTACTATAGTCGCCCAGAGTGCCAAGGCTTCTATGTAGGGGATCGTGTGTACGCTCGGATCTGTCCGGAGCACATGCGCATGTGGAAAAAATCAGAGGCCTTCCCGCGCTACCTGGGGCCAGTACATGTAATTGAAAAGTGCAGCCGAAGACTTTATCGCTTTGACTTTTCTTCCGGGTTTAAGACACGAATGGGGGAAGAGCTGACCATAAGGTGGATGTGGTACCAGAGGCCGACAAATGAGAGAGGAATCATCAACCCGCATGATTCGGCCAACAACTTTGACGACCCCGAGACATACCGAGCAACTCCGATCGCCGTAACCAACAGAGTACAGATGGGGCCGAATAGCGTCTGGCACGTTGAGGTGCAGTGGCATTGCTATAACATTATCGAGGTGACCTGGGAACATGAGTCGATTGTCTACCATTTTTATCCACATTTTCTTGTTTATATGTTAGCATGATAGCCTTGTACTTTTTCTTTCGATTTGAAAATTGTTTGTGTCCTGTGTGAACTTGATAAACTTGTATTAACTATGACTTGAAATGAAATACAAACCTTTGATGTCAAAATCTCCATAAGCAGTTCTATAATTGTTAACCTAACTCTAATAAAATTTCAACCCATAATAAATAATTAGGAACTGAAATAACTCCCAAAAACGTAAAACTCTTTTCTTTTATTCTAGAATGGCGGGTAGAAGACCTAATCACCGATAAGAAAATGGACCCAGCAACGATGAGGCACCGGAACTAACTCAAGTGCTATGAGAATTAGCCGCCAGCATCAATCGCCTGCACGTACATAACTGAGCCTAGTTTCTATCAGAATTCGGGAGGCAACAAGCCCCAGCGTTTCGAGGGGGGTAGAATCGAGACAGGCAGAGGAATGGCTGAGAGCAGTCAAGAAACTGTTCAACTCAATGGGAGTCCAGGAGGAGACGGACCGAGTGGCCTTAGCTGCCCATCTGCTAGAGAGAGAAGCCGATCATTGGTGGACTCTAATCACCAACACCCAGGAGGTAGCGACTCTGACTTGGGAGCAGTTTGAGAGTCTGTTTCTGGAAAAATATTTCCCAGCCCCTTTGACGGTGTATGTAAACCGTTTTGAGGAGCTAAGCCGCTTTGCCACAACTATTGTACCAGATGAAGAATCAAAAGATCGAATGAGGCTTGGAGCCATCTATCCGAGCAAGAGTGATTTGCTTGCAACTTTTTACATACACCTAGGTAGTACGTGCAGCCCTGCTAGCCGAGACGGATCATGCTGACTCTAGAAAGACGCAGAACCAGAAGAAAGGAAGTACTAGCTCCGGGGGACCGATGAGGAGCAACTAGGTACATATCCCTAAAAAGCCATACCGCAAAGGGTACCCACAAGGGCGACCAAGGGACCCTCCAACGACATCCACGATATGCTTTGAGTGCAACCGACCAGGGCATAAGAGGTATGAGTGTCCGCGCCGCACGCAGAGGAATCTGAACAATCAACCCCAGCTGTGGAGGCAACCTCAAGCCTAGCAACCTAGATTCCTACAACAAGTTCAAGTCACTGGACCGCTATTCAGCAGCAAAATTGAAGAGGAGGACCCCCGCTCAACAAGAATCTGAGACCGCAAGGAAACTTGGGTAATGGATAGAAGACTGAAAATCTCAAGAACAACAATGGAAATCAACCAATGGGAGGCCGCATCTTTGCACTACAAGAAGAAGAACTGGAGAACACCCAAGTCATACAAGGTATGTTCATATTGTTCAATACCTTAGTGAAAGTATTGTTTGATTCTGGAGCATCCCATTCTTTTATATTTCGAGACTATATGAAGTCCCTACTCTTAGAAGCCGAGGCATTAGAACAGACCCTAAGTGTCGTCTTACCCTTAGGATATCAAACCCGAGTAGACTCAGTCTGTAAAGCTGTACGTTATGAGTAACCAGTACCCCTATGACCTGCGACCTACGAGTCATGGATTTTAATAGCTACGATGTAATCCTTGGAATGGACTGGCTATCGGGACACCATGCTATCATCAACCGCTGATAAAGGAAGATATGGGCGCAAGCGAAAGACGACACTACTGTGCGAATCCAAGGAAAACGACGCGAGATTCTGACCCTGAGTAATGCGAAGGACAACAAATTGAGTAATTTTGTAGGGAGATTAACGTGTCTACTTGCTAGTACCAACATCTCATCAACCCCCGAGTTACCCCGAGTAGTGTGCGAATACAAAAATGTATTCCTGGAAGAACTCCCTAGATTATCCCCGCAGCGTGAGATCGAGTTCACGATAGAACATAAGCCTGGAACCGCACCAATTTCGATTGCAGCCCACAGCATAGCGCCCGCAGAACTGAAAGAATTGAAGATCCAACTTCAGGAACTGCTCAACAAAGGTTTTATTCACCCTAGTATGTCACCATGGGGAGCACCAGCACAATTCGCCAAGAAGAAGGATGGAACCCTACGTCTCTGTATTGACTACCGTTTACTGAACAAGGTAACAATCAAGAATCGATACCCCCTGCCTTGTATCGATGATCTCTTTGACCAATTATGATGATCAGCTTGTTTCTCAAAAATCAACCTTCGATTCGGATACCCCCAACTTCGAGTCAAGGAGGAGGATATACCGAAGATAACCTTTAGAACCCAATACGGACATATCACCCAGGCAGCGTCGTTGGATAAAATATTTAGAGGATTATTAGTTTACATTAGCCTATCACCCAGGCAAGGCTAACGTGGTGGCGAACACCCTTAGCCGGAAAATGAGGAGCACGATGGCTAGTTTGGCCTCAAGGGAAGGGAAAATGATGGGAACGCTCAATGAATTTTGATTTCAACCAATAGAATCAGAGGACGGAAGTTGTTTTTGTTTAACGGTGGCGACAACAAATCTCCTTCAATGAGTCGTGGAAGCCTAAAAGTACAACCTAGAATCCGAATTTATCCGAAGGCATTTGATTGCGGAAGAATCAAAGCTAGGATGGGTAGTCAACAAGCATGGTCAATTGACCTACAAAGGATGACTTTTCGTACCTAATGTTGAGAATCTGAGAAGAGATATCCTAAGAGAGCATCGCTAGTCACTTTTTGCTGTCTACCTCGAAGAGACAAAGATGTTTTATGATTTGAAGAGGCAGTATTGGTGGAATGGCATGAAGAAAGATGTAGCAAGTTTTGTGGCCAAATGCCTTACCTGTCAGCAAGTTAAAGCCGAGCACTAAAGACCAGGAGGAACTCTCCAACCCCTGAAGATACCTCAGTGGAAGTGGGAACACATTACCACAGATTTCATCTCTGGGTTACCGAGATCGCCAGCAAGACATGACTCCATTTCGGTAATCGTAGATCGCCTTACCAAATCAGCACACTTCCTATCAGTTCGAACTTCTGAGAAATTGGAAACCCTAAGTCAGAAATATATTCGAGAAATCGTACGTCTTCATAGATTTTCGTTGTCCATCGTGTCAGATCGAGATCCACGCTTTGCATCATGATTCTAGCAGAGTTTTCAAACCGCCTTAGGAATAGAGCTTTGCTTCAGCACCGCATTTCACCCGCAGACTAATGGGCAATATGAACGCACAATTTAGACACTAGAAGATATGCTTCGAGCCAACGTCATAAACTTCAAGGGACATTGGGAGAAGCACTTACCGTTGGTCGAGTTTGCTTACAACAACTGCAATCAATTCTGCATTGGCATGCCACCATATGAAGCCCTCAACGAAAGACCGTGCCGTTCGCCAGTTTGTTGGACTGAAGTAGGAGAAAATGTACTTCTTGGACCAGACTTAGTATAGGAGACCACCGAGAAGATTCGACTCATTCAGCAATGGATAACCACCGCACAGAGCCGACAAAAGAGCTATGCAGATCAACGACGAAGACCGCTACGATTTGAAGTAGGAGACCATGTATTCCTAAGGATTCAACCACGAAGAGGGGTGATATGCTTCGGTCAGAAAGGGAAGCTAACTCCAAGATATATTGGACCGTTCGAGATTCTAGCTAAGGTTGAGGAAGTGGCATATCGTCTGACTTTACCACCTAAACTCGCCAATGTTCATAACATATTCCATGTATCGATGCTAAGGAAGTATGAACCTGACCCTACCCACATTCTGGATTGGAAAGAACTACATGTTGATGAGGATATCATGTTTGAAGAGCAACCAGTGAGGATTATAGGTCAACGAGAAAAAATTCTTCGAGGCAAGACCATTTCGCTCGTTCAAATTCTTTCGAAGTACAACGGGATTGAAGAATCCACATGGGAGCAGGAGGAAGCTATGAAGATAAGTCATCTCCAATTGTTCGAAAATTAAGGTACGATATGAAATTTTGAGGACAATTTTTTTAGGGAGGTAGATTGTAATAACCCGGCTCAGATCCTAGTATCAGCGACGGATAGATGATAAGAACCTAAGTCGCCACATGAACAAGAGAAAACTCTAATTTTGACCCGAAAACCCTAAAAGAGACCAAATACTCAGAGATAAGACCTTAGCACTCATGAAAGTCTCGGAATAGCTTAAATTAAGTAAATAATATAAACTATTAAATTAAAAATAAAAAATTTTCATAATTAGGATAAAATAACCATTTTGCCCATAGTATAGCAAAAAGTCTTAAACTTTTAAAATTTGACAGATGAACACTCAAAATTAGATATTTATACATAATTAACTAATAAAATATAAAATAACAACAAAAATGATCAAATTACCCTTGCATGGCCAGCCACCTAGGAAATTATGCCCAAAAAGTTATTTTTTGCCTTTTCAAACTTAAAAATGAGAAAAACATGTATAAATTAAGCATTATTTTGACCCAATAATTTTTATACAAGTAATATACATACTAATATAATAATATAGGTCAATAAAAGTAAATAAATAATTATTTAAAATTTTTACATAATAAATAAGTCAAAAAATTAATTATGGTCAAACTAACTTAATTTAGCTTAAAAGTCTACACTTATTTATTTAATTATTATCAAAATTATGACATGTCATGGGAAGACTAAATTAAATATAAATACATTAATATAATAAATTTTAGTAGATTTAGGTACATAAAATTAATAATTTATGTATTTATATACATAAAAATGCAACAAAATACATTTTAAAACCTTAAATAAATGCAAATTCAGTTTGGTCTGCCCCAAACCTGTCCCAACCGACCCCTTTGTTGCAAAAATCTGATCTCCCAATGCCTCAAATGTATCCCACCTCCCATGCAATCAATGAGAATCTAAATAATTTCAAATTTTAATTTTATGTAATAATTACCCTTCATTTTAAATTTTCCTATAAAACAAGACCCAAACAACCGCTTCATTTCTCCATGGTTCGGCAGAGAGAGTGTGAGAGAGAGGCTCCAAAAATTTTAAGTGTTCTAAAAAAGAAGGAGAGGAGAAGTAAGAAGGAAGGAAGAGAAAAGAAAAAAGGCCCAAAGAAGGTGCTATAAAGCTAAGTCCATCTCTCATTCACTCATTTGAGTTTCAAATAAGGTAAGAAACTCTCTTAAACCTTCTGATATTCTCCGCCAAGATACCCCTCAATCCATCTCTATAACAAATCCTAAGAAAATAAAACAAAGAATGAGACAAAAAGGCGTCATAGGAGTAGAACATGGGCTGTTTGTGTAAGATTGTGTTTTGTATGAGCTTGCATGTGTATATTTTTAAGTTTTATGGCTTGTGTGTATTCTGAAATTTTAATTTATATGAGTTTATAACATGTATGCAAAGAAAACATGTCAAAAATGTACACAACATAAGCTAAGCAACCAAAATCATAAGTAGACTAATTTTCTGGACTTACTCACTTTTTGCCACCAACTTTAAGTCATCATAACTAAACGCAGAAAAATGGTCTTAAAATGATTTTTGTGTCCAGATCTATAGTTTTGAGTTATCTTTCATACGAAATTGGTTTGAAGTGATTTCATTTGGTAGAACTTCAGATATCTCATTTTTTTCAAAGAGTGTCAGATCATTACCACTCGAGTTGCAGACCTAAAACCCTAAGTTAGAGTGAGAACCGAGCTTATGTCGAAATATAAAACTTGTAGTGGACACATTTATCCTTCTTTTCACCAAAAAGAACTCAAAAATACAAAGTCTTGATGGGTCAAAATACTTTCCAAATTCTCTGTTAAGGTTCTGTGACTGACAGACCTCTCTGTTACACCTTTTTGTGAGACTTAAAATCTATCATTTTATAAGCCAAATTCAAAAGTGGTAAACATGAAAAATGTAGCTAACATATATACTAAATATTAAGTAATATTATTCTAAAATACGCTCATATGATACCCCAAAGGTTTTAAACATTCTCTGTTAAAAACATACTCTGCAGACCCTTTTTAGGCTAACTGAACCCTTTTTACAAATCGGCCAAATTCTCGAACTTTTTCCAAATAAATTTTCCTAACTCAAAACATGAAACTTGTATGGTAAACCCTAATCTAAAACCTCACAAAAAATCAGAGCTATACCCCTTGAATTGATGCCCCAAAACAATGGTCAACAGAAACTCAATTCTTTTGTATTTCTCTGTAAATTGTTGAACCGTTTTTACTTAATCAAACTAAATGACTTCCATTTCTTCAGATCTAGCAATAGTGATAAACATGAAAGTTGTAGAAAATATTTTAATCTAATTGGTGTTAAATTATCAAAAATTAAATCTGTGTAAGTATTTTAAAACGCTGTCGTAACTTTAAAACTAGCAATTAAACTTGTACATAAAATTGACTAAGTGTTCGAATGGCGTGTTACTTATGAGACTTGAGTATGTGAGCCTTATGTGAACTTTGTGAGTAACTAGTATTCGAAAATGATGCTTTGATGAAATGAACTATTGCCGATGGTTCAATTTTATACCACATGAATTATGGTTGTGCTTCGCATGCTTGTGTGTAATACTTTAGCAAGTTGTACCATTTGTTATGTCTTGTTTATACACCATGCAATGATTAGTTGTACACAAGAGGTATATTGCACATTTATGGATATTCCTACATTGCATCTTAGGTTATCAAAGTCCTTCGTACCTTTTAAATTGGGTTGGGAATCATTGTTTAGTGGTTATGAGTCTAGGGCGTCCCTGGTTACCATATTTGGAAATGAAATTGGAGATTTTTATTATAAACATGGGGAATTAGGCACCATGGGTTCGTCACTAGCTTTATTTAGACTTTGGATTGACACCTAATTAGTATCCTTATTCTTAAGATGGGACTGGTCGACCTGGAATAAGGATGGGTAAAATTGGACAAAGGTCGGTCCCCACGCTGTTTCCATAGAGTAAAATCGTTGTGGCATGAAACTCGACAATGTAATTTACTATTCGCAACGAGGCGAGGATAAGCTAAGTGATCAAGAGCCATCAAGTCTACTTTGTAATTCTTGGCGTGAAATTCTGGATACACTTCTAGAAGTACCCTGGGTTGGGCACTTGTGTTGCGCTCATTTGCATCATGCACTCACACTTTTGTTCTTATACGTGTTCATCCTGTTGGAAATGATAATTTGCCTATATCTCTGTCCCCTTAACTTTGTATTGGGTGTTATATGATATTATTGTAGAATATCTTATCGTGAGTTTGTTAGACGGTTTAGGAAAATTTCTTCTAAGTTCCGGCTCATGGCATTTATGCCACAAGTGACGAAGAAGGACCCTTTGAGGAAGGCAGGTTCGTTGAAGGAGAAGATTTTGCGAAAAAGGGAGAGTGGCAGGAGCCGGTTGATTCCAACGACGCAGTTTGAAGACGGAGGATATTACTTTTGATCTTTTTGTTTAGTTTTTTCACGAACATAATGTAACTTTTGTTAAGCTTTCTGGATGACTATACTTATTAAGTATTTTGAACTATCTCTGAACTGTTAATGATGTAGTAACTATCTTATGCATCTATAAATGATCGGTTAGAATATGTCCTTTATTTATAGTTACATATGTCCCGACATGCTCGGGAAACAGGGTGTCACAATTCCTAGTGGCTGCAGTCATCCACAAGTTTCCTGAAACATGGAAATAATTCAAGAGCTATCTAATATTCAAGAATAAGAAGATGACTCTGGAGACTGTATTCTTCGAACTTAATGATGAGGAAGAAAATAGAGCAAGGAACAGGAGTGTCAAGTCCAACTCCAACATGATCAATATAATGGAAGTTGGCAACTCTTCATGAGTAAAGAAGAGTGTTCGTGACAGGTATGCCAACACAAGATTTGACAAGAAAGTCAAACAAGTACCAATAGATTATATTGCCAAAAAGCAGAAGGAGAAATTCTAAGAAAAATGCTTTAATTGTGACAAGTTTCGACATTGTGCTTCAGAGTGCAAGAAGCCGAAGAATCCCTAAGCTCAAGCTCATATGGCAGAGGCAACTGAGGGTGTCTCAAATATTGATCTTTCAACCATGGTCTCTAAGGTAAACATGGTAGACTCAAATCCATAAGAATGGTGGATAGACACAAGGGCCACTCGTCACGTCTGCTATGATAGATAGATGTTTAACACCGTTGAGATGGTGGCCTATGGTCAGAAGCTATATATAAAAAATTCAGCTACCTCGGTGTAGACACCCGAATTTGACCCTGCCTAATCTTAGGCGAATCCGATGATAAAAACAGGTGGAATAGTGCCTCACTACGATCCTCGGGAGGTGATCCAAGCTCGGTGTTTGAAACCAGTCATCAAAAACCTTCAAAACCAATAAAATTGTACCAAATCATCGATAACTTGTTGCCCAAGTCATTGTCAGAAGTGGTGACCGCCATGTCCATTGTGGAGGCCGTCAATAGAATCTCTTGAAAACCCTAGCAAAAAGTAGCGACCGCCAACTACAACATGGCGACCGCCAACTCACATTGTGGCTGCCGCCAATAGAATATTTTTCAACTCAGCGGCCGCCAACTTGCATTGTGGCGGCCGCCAACTCAAAATTTCCTTACGTGTCCTAAAACGTGGCAATACCTCATTGGTTGAAGAATTCTATAAATATCGTGCCCCGGTGTCGTTTTCAGGATGAATTTTGAGTGGAAGAGACTCTGCCGATATACCGAGGGATCCCGAGCCTCGACGCCGAAACCCTGCCGAGATACCGAGTCCCTAATCTCCCATACCTACATTGAAACCTATATTGCTTGGATCACCCCCCGAGGATGGGACAATTGGAGCACATTTCCCGACTTGAGGATTTCCCGGCAATCCAGGTACCTCGCTTGGATTCCCGATCTTTCTAAACTCCACTTCTCTCTATTGGAGCGATCGGGTTAATTTCTATTTCAAAATTTTTTAATTATTGTCATTTTTGTTTAGTATTTGCAATATTAATTATTGTTCAATGTAGCTGGGTTATTTCTTTTAAAAGTTTCAGTTATTATTTTTATTTCATTTTTAGTACATTGTTACATTACATTAATCTATCAACTTAGTGCCAACATTCTCAACAGTTACAACTAATCAATGTTGTTAATCGTTATGATTAACGTACCTATATAAAAATGGTTGTAATCGCCAATATTACACCAATTTAATTTTAATATTGCACTTCTTTTCATTTTCTTTCTTTTATATTAATTTCATATTCTAGCATTTATTTTATTTATTTTTAATTAGCTTAGTTTTACTTTACTAGCATTCTAATTATTTTTCTAGCTTAATTTTTATGTTAACCTTTGTTTAGTAAATAATATAATTTATTTTTCAAGCACTTACTTTCCTTTGCAATGTAATTTTTTATTTCCTTAACTTAATGTAATTTCTTTAATATTCTATTTTCTTTACTTTAGTACTAATATTCTATTTTTTTTAGTTTAATATTTTCTTTTTTAGTCTTTTATTTTCTTCATTAGCATTAATTTTTTCATATTAGGACTTTACTTATTTTTTTCTCTAGTGTAATGTTCTTTTCCTAACATTTTATTCATTTTTTTATTTATTTAATATTCTAGTATCTAATTTTTTCGTTTAGTTAAAATTTCATTTCAATAGCATTTTATTTTTTTGTATTAAGTATTTCATTTTATTTTCTTGTATTAGCATTTTTTTTTTAGTTTTTCTTTCATTAATGTAATTTTCTTTTTTATTATTATTAGTTTGAGTTTCTTCATAAAATTCTATTTAGCATTTTTTTTCTCTTAGTATTAGTACTTATAAAATTCTATTTTTAATTTTCTTTTATAACTTTATTTTCTTTTATTCTCATTCTTCTCTATTTTCATCAAACTCAAAAATCACAAAAGATTTTTAAACTAATTTTCATCTTTAAGTAGTTAATAATTTTCTCTCTTAAAAATACTCCATTATTCTTTTCTTTTATTCGATTTTATTCTCTTTTATTCTCTTTTAAATGCTAATAGCTAAATCTTCTTAACTTGTCTCTCATAATATTTTTCTTTTCTTCTATTAACAACAAAAAGTACAAAAAAACATTAAGATATCTTTTAATATTCTTTTATTCTTATTATTTTCATCTTTTATGTAAATAATTAGATTTTCTTCTTAATAGCTTTTTTAACCATTCAAATCTTGTCAAATTTTTTTCTTTTCTTTTAAATTTTTAAATTCTCTTTTATTACAAAACTCTTATTTTAAATTTCTTT